>CM053274.1:13240361-13502432 GCA_028583415.1 Protea cynaroides
AAAAAAACCCAAAAAAAAACACGCAAAAATTTGGAGACCATTTAAATCCGAAAAAAGGCCAAACACAAAAAAAAAATACCCAAAGAAAACACATTCAAAGGCTACACATTCAAAGGCTACACATCAAAGGCTACACATCCAAAGGCTACACATCCAAAGGCTACACAGCCAAAGGCTATACATTCGGGAGGTTACAAATTCAGAGCACAAAGCACGATTCTGATTACATCATGAGCGGTCTTGAGCCAAAGTCACGCACTAATGGTCGCTACTCAAACTTGGCATCATGGAGCGGTCTTGAGCCAAAGCTCCAAAAGGGCGCTACTCAAAAGCTTGCGATTACGATTACATCATGAGCGGTCTTGAGCCACAATGCCAGGGGGGATAAGGTCGCTACTCAAGAAGCGATTCTGATTACATCATGGCGGTCTTGAGCAAGCAAACGATAAGGTCGCTACTCAAGAAGCGGTTTATAGTTACATCATGAGCGGTCTTGAGCCAAAGTCGGAACAAACTGATGAGGTCAGGATCTCAATAGAGACCGTGTCCACTTAGACAAACCAATGCACAAAACCACAATCGAATATAATATGAATACAACGAAAGTCTTTAAATAAAATGAACTCGAGTATCTATTGATAAATTTAATAAAATATTCCATTATCCAAATTCTCAAAAACATAAATAAATATCTTTACATTACTTTAATGTCAACCGAAAATAACTGAAACAAATAAAATAAAATCCTAGAGATACAAGCACATCCCAAATAAAAATGGTAAATGGGCAATTTTTGAAGCGTCATGCTCCTATTGTAAAATGGAAGGTTTTGGTCCTCTCCACGCCTGCACGCCCGTAGCAGCAACACCTCCATATGCCGGCCGCACACACCTGTTCACAATAATCATCCACCGTGTAACCTGCATCAATATCTAAAAATATGTATATATACAAGGGTGAGCTCACAACTTAGCTCAGTAAGACAATCAGACAGTGTAACGTTCATATGCATGAGTAACAATCATTTTATGTTGTGGTCTGGTTTAAGTTTGCATTATGCTATAGAAAGGATTAGCGGCCACCGCACCTCTATACACGAGTGTGTGGCATCGCCCAGTAGATCACACCGCTGCCGACCCACATGCACCCACCATGGAATAGAGATAGAGCTAAGGCATCCATACACCTCCCCTGATGCTCCACCCATACCAACACGTAAGCCCCTATTGGCGAGGGCTTGTAAACTGGGCTCGCAACTAACCAATCCAATATGTCATCACAGTAGGTCCTATCCCAGCATATATCCCTACCGCATAGAGATAGAGCTAGAGTCTAGTGGCCAGGCCGGAGACCACAGTGCCACGTCCTCCCCCTGATGCCCTACCCGCACCAAGCATGCTAAGATAGAATACTACGAAAAGATGCTAGTGTGAGGAATGATCCCAGACCCCAGGCCCTTCCCATTCCACACACCAACGAAAGCAATCACATGCCTAACAATCACATCCTAGCATAGAGAGTATGCATGAACAATAATAATAACTAAAAGTAAAGGATGACATGCGAATATGCCCAAACATCAATCCACAGAGTCATAGTTATTAACAACAGTTTACTATCCATTAGATTATTAGGGTTTAGGTCTGATTCCCTTACCGGACGCTCGTTTCATAGCTTGCTCCACGTCACATGGTCCAAACGTGCTATCACAAGGTCCTACATAATATTAGGGTTTAATTAGAATAGGTTTACGTTGGTCGGAAAACCAACGATGGCAAAAACACATCTCACAGGGCTGACCGGTCACATATACCGATCGCAGCTCTGTGGGGAAAACCTGCGACCGGTATGGTCAGCCGGTCCCCCACAGACGAGCTCCCAGGAGGTACCGGTCGCAACATACAGGTTGCACAGGGTGTAACCGGTATAGTCGACCGGTATGTCTCCGGAAAACTATACACTTGGTTTCTCGACTGCCGTTGGTCATCCCCTATTGATTCTAGGGTTTCTCCTACACAATCTAGGTCTGAGCATTGAGTTAGAGTTGTTTCCAATTCCATTCAAGTCCTAGTTTTGATGGTATTCATCTTAGAACTCGAATCTAGGGTTTATCGATTAAATTAGGGTTTGACGGCAAAGTAGGGTTTAGATCAATACCCGCTTTGCATGGTATTGATCAAAGCAACCTAACCATCCTAGAGTTCAAAGAGTAGAGGAAGGTTCAAGCACTTACCATCGATTGCGTAAGGTGTTCTTCGTTGAACGGTAATGGCGGCCCTTCCTTCTTCTTCCTAGCTTCGTCTCCTTCTTCAATCTCCTTATCCTCTCTAGGGTTTGTGAGAGTCAATGGAAGGGATTCTAGGAGTTTTAGAGGGGTTTAAATAGGCTAGGATTTAGGTTTAGGAAGCCTTCTAGGATTAGGAAAGTCCTAGGGTTCGGACTTTGGAAAGTGGGACCCACAGAGATCCTATTCCGGATCTTAGTAGTCTGCTGCGTAGACTATACCGGTCGATCGATACCATCAACCTGTATGAATAAAATCATACAAAAGATGGTCCGTTCCATACCTGTCTGTCATCCGCTCGTCCCATCTAGCCCGATGATGATTGGAAGACCTGTTACGACATGAAATTAAGGTTTAGATCGGATTTATGGAGTGCGGGTCTTACAATGGTGGTGGGTACGGATAGATCCCTTGATAGGTAGATGACGTTGGAAATTGGTGTGGTGGTTGTAGATTATGTCCTTGGCCCATCGGCCCAGTACTACCATCCATTGGCAGTGTGGTGTTATTTCCCCCAGACTCAGGCATACCTTCTGTAGGAATATATCCCGATGGCCTGAACATCTTCAGCATCTCGTTCAAGAACACCTTCTGCTGAGCTTCCATCTGACAAACCAAATTCATCACAATAGTCTCAGAGTTAGTATGAGGAGGGCCTGGAAAATTTGTTGGTGCTCTGTGACTTTGCCCTTCTCCACCTTCTAGGTTCAGGTTTTGCTCATCTACAGTTTTTGCTTCCACATTGTCCTCGTTTGACGCCCCCTTGAGTGGTGATGCTTTCGTGAGCCTCTACGACCATTTGTGCCTACCATCTTAAATTACTCTTTTCTGTCTGGATCTGGGAAGAAGACATTACACATGAGGTACATTCAAATATTCATAATAGTGTTAGTCTTTAACAAGTGCAAGGCAAAAATCATAAAGGACGCTTTAAATCAAAAATTTTAAAATTTCCTTTCATTTTTTTTGTCCGGTCGCGACTTACCGGTCGCGACACTGTAGAGTGTGGTGCTACCGGTATGGTTGACCGGTCAGCACCACTCTTGCAGCCAAGAGGTACCGATCGTAGGTACCAAGGGGTACCGGTCAACCAGTATAGGGCAAACCATCGACCGGTATGCCAAAAAGGCTTTAAAATCACAAAAAGTGAGTTTTTTCTCACTTTTCTTCTTTCCATTCTCTTCGGTGGCGATTTCTCTCTGACTTGGTAGGAGTTGCTACAATTCGACCGGTGACCTTAGGAGCGACCTTCTTCCGATCAAGACCTTGAACATCATCTCCAAGTAAGGTTTTTCCTTCCTCTCTTCCTTTTACATCGTTTCTTCATGGTTTCTTGCCCAAAAACTAGATTTTTCTTGGTTTGGAAGATTCTAACCGTAGGAACTCTTTTCCTTCGGCTTAGAAATAGATTAGGGACCTCTATGAACAAAATCCCTCAACTTATTTGAGGTTCCACCATATGGTTTTTCTCAAAATCGAATTTTTGGATTTTTTACCTAGGTTTTGGTCAAAATCGATTTTTTTCTTGTAATTGTTAAATTTCTTGCTTGTTTGATGGTTGTTTGGTTTCCATATGGTGTTAGATTGTTACGTAAGTCCTCCTCCCCAGATTTTGGGTGAGTTCGAGGCTTTTGCTTCAATTACTGTCGTTATGCTGTCGAAAGTTTGGAAATTCTAACCAATTTCTCGTGTTTTTTTTCTTTCTTTCTTTTGTAGTTCACAATGTCTCAACGTCGGGGTGCTGGTAAACATGCATTTGCTCCTGGCATGAACCGTCCGCACCCTCTGGTTCCGTAGTTTAGTGAGCAGTGGTTTCGTTCTGCGGCAGTGCAAGCCCGTTTTCCTTGGTTTGAAGAGAAGAACATAGAATCGGGGCGATGTGTAAACCTGGAGCAGCTACAATGATTTGACTTTGAAGCAGCCTTTTGTGCACTTGGGTGGTTACCCGTTATTACTTACATAGTGACTACCCGTCCCAACCTAGTCAAGCATTTCTACGCTAACCTGGAGGTCGAGGGGAATGTTAACGACTTCAGCCATGGTAGGGACCTCAGCCTAACTAGCTTTGTCAAAGGTGCTCCCATATC
The DNA here is from genome assembly GCA_028583415.1 of Protea cynaroides. Taxonomy (NCBI): domain Eukaryota; kingdom Viridiplantae; phylum Streptophyta; class Magnoliopsida; order Proteales; family Proteaceae; genus Protea; species Protea cynaroides. Next base: position 13,244,733 of record CM053274.1, read on the forward strand.
CTTCGATACTCACCAGCTCGCTAATATTTTGGGGATTCCAAATGATGGTGACTTGGTTTACTGCGCCCCAAGATGAAGGGCTTCTTTACTGATGATCTGCGCCAGGAGGTTTTAAAGCAGATCCTTAACCCAGGGGCGCCCATGAAAGCTGCCAGTTTGAGACCTGTTCCTTGGGTATATTGCCGCATCATCCAGCATGACATTGTTCCTCAGAGCGGCCACTACAGTGGGTTATCTCAACTCACCCAGAACCTGACTTACTGTGTCTGCACTAGGGAGCGGTTCTATCTTCCTTAATATATCATTAGGACCATGCGTCAGGCTACCATGCCCGATCAGATAAGCAGCCTTCCTTATGGTCGGCTTATCACTACACTCCTGCAGCGCCTTCAAGTAGACATGAGGGGTGAGATTGCGATTGGGGACACCATGACATCAAACATTGACTGGGATGCCATTGTTCGGATGAGGATAGACAATCTACCAATCATTGATGAGGAGCTAAAGGCTCATCCTTGTCCTCTTAGGAGGGTAGTAGCAGCGGTAGCAGCCAATGTGGCTCATGCAGAAGAGGCAGGGGATGATGATGATCCAATGGAGGATGTCCCTGCACTGGAACCGCAGCCCATACCTGCGGCATGACCATCCCAACCTCCTCCTAATACCGTGATGGGTATGTTTATGGAGATTCAGGAAGCCCAGCATGAGATGAACCGTGGCCTAGGGTGCCTTTCTCGCAGCTTCAGAGTCACGCAGGAGCAGGTACACTGGCTTAGGATAGTATATGAGCGTGATATGACAATGCTAACCCTATTCCTCCTATGCCCCTAACCCCATGTTAGATCACTTTATTTTCTCTCCTCCTAATACATTGACTTTTATAACAGGGTAACTGTCCGGTTTGTGGACTGTACCCTGTAGCACAATTAACTTTTTACTCTTTGGATATTTTATGTTTATACAATTTTCTTTTTACTTGTTATGGTTATTTATGATCATTCTGCTTATCACTAAGGTTTCCTCATTAGAGCATGTGTATTTATTAATTCCACCTTTAGTATAGTACATTATGCTCTTGAGTATTTAGTCTCAGGCATCAAACAAGTGCTTAAGGTACATTTTTATTAAGAGTTTTAAATTTTTCCTATCTCAGTTCATTGACTCAGTCAAGTGCATGCATGGTCTGTTGAACAGAGCCTATCTGTCTTGATACCAAGTTGTTACACCCCAATTTTGGCTGAACCAGAAGTGTGAGTGAATCGTCACTGAACCAACGGTTCACACTAGGATCTCAATACGATCTTGTCCACTCATACAAACCATTGCACATAACCATAATCATAATTTAATAAAATACAGCAAAAGTCTTAAATTAAATGAACTGAATACTTCTATTGATAAATAAATTATCCAGTTATTCAAAATATCAAAACATAAATAATTATCATTACATCCCAATTATAAATCCAACTGAAAATAAATAAAGAAATAAAACCAACATCATAGAGGTACACGCAGAAAGGGCACTCGCACGAAGCATCATGCTCGTCCTCCCCTGCTTGCACTTCAAAAGCAGCAACACCTCCATATACTGGAGCGTCCATGTAATCCTCCACAGTATAACCTGCATCAACATCTAAAAACATGTATATATACAAGGGTGAGCTCACAACTTAGCTCAGTAAGACAATCAGACAATGCAACAAACACATGCATGAATAACATTCACATTATGATCTGCTTTTAAGTTTGCAATGTGCTATAGAAAGGATTGGCGGCCACTGCACCTCTATACACGAGTGTGTGAAGCCGCCAATGGATCAAATACCACTGTCGTCCCACATGCACCCACCATGGAATAGAGATAGAGCTAAAGCGTCCGAATCAAACACCGCCAACACTTCCCCTGATGCCCTACCCATACCAACATGTAAGCCCCTATTGGTGAGGGCTTGCAAACTAGGCTCGCAACTAACCAATCATATTTGTCATCACAGTAGGCCCTATCCCAACACAGCTCCCTATGGCATAGAGATAGAGCTAGAGTCTATTGCCAGGCCGGAGACCACAATGCCACTTCCTCCCCCTGATACCCTACCCGCACCAAGCATGCTAAGATAGAAGCGATATGAAAAGTTGCTAGTGTGAGGAATGATCCCAGGCCCCAGACCCTTCCCATTCCACACACCAATGAAAATAATCACATGCCTAACAGTCACATCCTAGCATAGCGAGTATGCATGAACAATATAATAATTGAAATTAAAGATGACATGCGAGTATGCACGAACATCATTCCATAGAATCATAATTATTAACAACGTTTTATTATTATTAAATTATTATTAGGGTTTAGGTCTGATTCCCATACCTGACGCTTGATTAATAGCTTGCTCCGCATCACAGAATCCAAACTCGCTATCACAAGGTCCTACACAATGTTAGGGTTGTATCAGAATAGTTTTCTTAGGATTTACGTTGGTCGAAAAACCAACTGGGTCAAAACACTCCTCACAGTGCAGACCGGTCGCAGGTACCGGTAGCAGCACTGTGGGGAAAGGTGCGACTGGTATGGTCGACCGGTCCCCCACAGACCAGTCCCCGAGAGGTACCGGTCGCATATGGTGCGACTGGTATGGTCGATCGGTATGCCTCTGGAAGACCATCAACGTGGTTTTCACCTTCCGTCGGCCACCCCCTATTGATTCTAGAGTTTCTCCTATACATTCTAGGTCTGAGCAACAAGTTATCGTTGTTTCATACTCCATTCAAGTCCTAGTTTCAATGATCCTGAACCTAGAACTTGAATCTAGGGTTATCGATTGATTAGGGTTTGACGACAAATTTAAAAGTTTAGATCAATACCTCGCCTTGCATGGTATTGATCCATTCATGACTAATCTTCTATAACGCTTAACTTAGAGAGAAGTTCAAGCACTTACCGTTGATTCGCAAGTAGGGTGTTCTTCGTCCAACGGCAACGGCAGCTCCTCTCCCTCCTTCCTTAGCTCTTTCTCCTTCTTCGATCTCTTTCTCCTCTCTAGGGTTTGTGAGGATCAATGAAAGAGATTTTAGAAGGTTTAGGGGTCCTTAAATAGACTTGGATTGAGTTTAGGAAGTCCCCCTTACGTTAGGAAAGTCCTAGGGTTTGATATTTGGAAAGTGGGACCCATAGAGATCCGGTTTTGGATCTAAGCAGTCTGCCTACGTTGACATACCGATCGACCGGTACCATCGACTGGTATGAAATAATTATCATACATGGTCCATTTTTGTATTTGGTTGTCATCCATTCATCCCATCTGGCCCAGTGATGATTGGAAGACCTGTTATGACATAAATTAAAGGTTTAGATCGGATTCATGGAGTGCGGGTCATACAAATCTCATATCCCAAAAACTCATTAGCTTACATCTCTTTTATCATTGCTATTTTACCCTGATCTCTCAATCATATACCTCGAAAAGTATCTTGTGATTGTTACTCATTTCATATCCCAAGTTTACCTATAAGCATTATGGTATATGCTTATAATTTCATTAATTCAGCCAAACTCTTTTGGTCTTTACAATCATCTCACTCGACATTGGGCATAACTCAGTATTACTTGTACTAATCTGAATACTATCAATGCCACCATCTTCGATTTCATACTTGCATCCACTCTTAGATAGGCCTTTAGAAATCTTCTTCCTTGTTAAACTTCATACCGATATAGCCATCTTTAATTCTATTCGAGCGCTATTTACTATTTACTAGCTGCACTTGAAAGTTTTCACTTCTTGCTCATGCACTCTTTTACAGACCATGACTCCTACCCATCCATCCAGCAATCTTAAAATAGATTCTTTATTACTTCATATGAGGTTTCTCTCCCTTGAAAAACATTGGCGCAAGTGTAAACGAGGTGCAGTTCCAGTCAATCTCCTCCGGAGCCTTCATCACCGCTGCTTAATGATCGAGTGACATCGCTTCTTTGGTCAGCCAAGGTGAAGCCCAACATCTACAAGGAATTAAGGTTGGGCCATCTGGCCGACATGTTCTGTTCAGGGCAACTGGTCTGGCTTTTTTCGATTGTTCCTGCCTCCTAGCTTTGTTGCTCAGAGAGAGTCATGGAAAGTAGAAAGAGGTTCCTGGAGCGAAGTAAGATCTTGGAGCTTTATGCTTACTCCCGAACATGCCCACCCGTAGGTTCGTTTGTCATTGGGGCACCAAGGTCGAAAAGATTGAAAAAATCAGTCATTTACAATGATCCCTTCAGCCACCACATTGTTTTGACCAAACCAGATCTAGGTCTTCTTAAGGCTAAAGCAGAAATGATTGACAAAAGACAAGACAGGGGCTGTCATGCCCACCTTATAGCTTTAGAAAAGCGTTAAGAGAATAGCGTTAACTATCTGTAAAAAGACCCAGCTGCTAAACATCGGAGCCTAGCCACCTCGTCCGCTCCCCAAGCGTCGGTCGCCACCTCCCGCTGACGAGTCTCAGTCTTCTGCACAATTGGATAAAATTTGTTAGCAATTATTCCTTTGTACAAAATTTGAAAAAGAAAGGCCTACGACCACTCTCTCCCGGTGGTCGAGCTGACTTGCTTGCAAAAAACGTCTTTCGCGGGAAACTACAAATTCCTTTGCAAAGTAGTTTGGTTCCATCTGCTAAAGCTTGAAGAATTCCTAAAGGGCCGGCGTATCAGGTCCAATACGTTGTTGTATCCCTACGGATATTTCTCTTTCTAACCACACAATAACCAGTACCCCTATTGTGATTCCCGATACAAGAGAAAAAATGGGTACAAGCAGCCATATGAGCTCATAGGCCTCTTTTAAGGATTCCAGTCTGGAAAAAGAATTGATAGCTTGTGCTTTTGTCGTATCAATTATCATTTCAACGATTAAATTCTCCCACAATAATATCTATACTACCTAGTATTGTCATAATATCAGCCAATTTAATTGTGTAAGTAATCACTAAACATGTGTTGCGGCAACCTGAAACTGGACACTCCATCGCCGACAAGATGAATAGCCAAACCAAGCCAGCTGGTCAATCTCTGAATCCTCTCAACTTGCTATCAGATGGGAATGGTGTGGTATTTGTTGGAGACCACCTAAAATTAAAAGGGCTTTAGCGCCCACGCATTTGTTGTTCTGGCCCGCGTCAGTGCTTATGGAGTGGATTCTTTGCTCCCATGCCTTTCTTGGTCGGACCAACCCAACTGGAAATTTCCTTCTTCCTGAGTTGGAAAGCAAGAATAAGTCTCTCTATTTTTTCTTTATAGTCTTCCTTCTCATCTCCTTCTTTGGAATGAAATTCTTCTTCATTTCCCACCCTAGCCGCCCTTCCTTGCAATGACCCAATTGCAAGATCAACGCTCTACCAACTGAGCTATATCTCCCCAGGCAAGAGACAACTTGGTGAGCTGAAACATCTTAGCGGGCTACTAGCTAAGAAGTCAAGCTTTCAAGCCCAGTTGAAATGTCGAAGGCTCTCGGAAGGCTCGTGTACTTGAGCCCACTCTATTCGATACTACTTTCTTTACTCAAAGAACAGCGAAGTCCATCCGAACCGTCCAATGAAGAATAAGAGGAGAGCAAAGCGCCATCGCGAACGAAGTTCAAAATCAACAAGGGTTCGCATGGATTAAACTGTGACAAACTGAACGGAAGGTTCGGAGAATTCCTTGAGTTCAGGACTCGCGCTAGTTGGCTAGTTTGATAGGATGGATCAAAAAAGGGAGAGAACGCATCAGATGACCAGCGCTCAGAGCATAGCTCTGAGGAAAGCGTGAAAAGCCCATTTCTTTGCGTGAACTTATCGAGTAAAAGACTTGAGCTGGCTATAGAATCTAATTTGAATTTAATCGTTTTACCTTCAATAATTCCCTTATTAACTAAGTATCTTTATCAAAGAAGGTCGAGAAATGTAATAATCAGAATGTTTATCCAAAAGTGATTCACTTCCTTCTTTCGAATTTAGTATGATGATAAACACTTGTTCTATCTAGTGAACTTCGATTTAAAGGATCAGGAGTAAATCTATGGTAATCGAACCAACAACCAAGGACCGTTAGTTGCAAGGTGGTCCAAATACATGGAAGTAGAGGTTCTAAAGATCTTAACCTCATGGTTACAGGTTCTATCGGGTATATAATGCCATTGGTCAAGACACTACAAGAGTAAATCTGGAGAAGTTTTGGTACATCAATAAATCAAGTATAAATCGAAAAGATGTACGTTTAAAATGATTAAATCTTTAACTGTTCATCCAGTTGATATCTCTATCCATGTTATCGATCATGAAAGTAGCTTAGATTAGTATAATCAGGACTAATACTAAAGAAACAATATCTATAACTCCAAGTAACAGGTCGAATCGATAAGGTATCCTGTCAAGGCACGAGAATTTAAAATCAGGTATGTGCATCCTCTATAATCATAAGGATAAATCAACGATGCACCGCATCCTATATACACCTATCTAGATATATGGCCACAATAGATTTGATCCTTTGCTGAAACGTTTGAGGCTTTATCTTCAGAAAATATTCCTTAACCCTTGTCGGATCATTCTGCCATGATGCAGCTATCCCATATATCGGTGGCTGATAAGGGTAACCACCTTGATACACTGCTTATTGTGCATCAAGCTTCTACACTGGGGTGTGTATTACTGGGACCTACAGTATGATAGGCACTATGTTACGGCTAACATATGCTGGGGGTACAGTGTTACGACCAACCGGAACCGTACTTAGTTTGACCTAGAGGTATTAGTGTAGCATTGGCAACTAGGGTAGTGATTTCCGTGGCAACTTGCATAGTCGGTCTCATATATTGTTGCTCTTACATTTTGTCAGGCCAAGTTTATTACAACCGTAGCCAAGGCACTTAGTAGTCCAGGTAGATTGGTTGGAGTGGCCTGGTTCTTTACCTCCTTTGATTTGTTCCAATCTAATTATCAATATTTAGCATCTACTCAGATGAGTTTTTACTACCCATTTCAACCCAGACAGTGGTGGGGTCAAGTTGCTACCTCTTCTTAATGCTCAGCGGGTAATGGATCAGTGTGTGGTGGATTTCACTCTGAGTCTCCACGTCACCCAGGAGTATAACTTTATCTTCTTTTATAGTTACTCTCATTTTTGGTGTATGGTCATTGTTCTCCTATCTCTATTGGATTTAGCCCGAGATCTTTCCCTTTACCTCTATAGGGATTTAGGCATTACTAGACATTTTTCTTCTTCCTCTATCATACATCGAGTTTTACATCTTATGAGTACCGACTCAGTATTCTAATTTTTTTCTTTATAGATGCTCCCTTCTTGCTACTGTACTATATCCTTTGTATACTTAGACAACTGCCTGACTTATAGATCGTACCCTATATTATTTGTTTATCAGGATATATTTAGATTTTCTTTTTATGTCTGTATATACATATGGTTCTACCTTTTATATGTACATTATTGTCTTGTTTAAGTTCTGTTTCAACCAACACAGGCGCTTGTGGTGTGTTTGTATTAAAACTTTTAATTTATCCTAACTCAATTGGACTCTAGTGGAAGTATTCAAGTTTAAAGGAGAAGGCCTGAGAGCTCTGATACCATGTTGTCACACCCCAATTCTAGACTAACCACAATAGTGTGATGAACCATCATTAGAACCAACGGTTCAAACCAAGATCTCGTATAGGCTATGCCAACCATGTTAAACCAAAACACATTCCACAATAATAATCAGAGTAAATAAATAAATGGTGAAAGTCTTATTAATAATGAACTGAGAGTCTACAGTGATAATTAAATATTTAACAAGTTATCTTCAAGTAACCAAAACATAATTAATACTGATTACAAGTATCACAATACGAAAGTTAACCACAAAGCGTAAACATAGTTGAAACAATAGCTTGACGAGCCATATTCGTTCTCCACAGCTTGCACAACCTTAGCCGTTGCATGTCCACATATTGGCGTATTCATATAATCTTCAATTGTAACACCTGCAACATCAGAAACTAAAAAGAATTATGCGTACGAGGGTCAGCTCTCCAACCTGAGCTCAGTGAGTGAACAAAACAATGCAACAAACACATGCATGCATTCAATTCATATCTTTGATCTGGTTTATAAGTTTGTAATGTGCTATAGAAAGGTTTGGTAGCCCCCACACCGCTATACACGAGTGTGTGAATCCACCTAATGGATCAAACACCATTGTCATCCCACATGCAGCCATCATGGAATAGAGATAGAGCTAAAGTGTCCAGATCAAACACCGCCAACACTTCCCCTGATGCCCTACCCATACCAACACGTAGGCCCCTATTGGCGAGGGCTTGTAAATTGGGTTCACAATTAACCAATCCTAATGCCAAACAGTGTATCCATTGCCTCACCTCAGCATCCCTCAATACGTCCAGAGAGATAGAGCTAAGGCCCCCGACAGAGCTAGAGATCACATGGTCCAAGACCACCTCCCCTGATGCCCTACGACATAATAGTTCTGCTAAGGTAATGGCGATACAATGATGTTAGTGGACAAGACTTGAGTAGAGATAGAGCTAGAGCTTGGTGACGAGGTCAAACACCACCATGCCACATCCTCCCCCTGATGCTCTACTCGCATCCAACACACCAACCACACACATACATTCACATGCCTATTCCTAGCATCATCATCATCGTGTTATAAATAAATGGAATTAAATATGCATGAACAGTAATAGCAAGAATATTGGATGACATATGAGATTCACATTACAAGTATATAAGCATAGAATCAATCATGGCATTGGACTCAATAAAAATAAATAGTTTATTATTATCCAATTAGTTTAGGTCTTGTTTGCTCACCTTTGATTGATGTTTGTTCCACTCTCAAGCTTTGAAAGTCACTTTGAATCTATTAGGAACCTAAACAATTAATGTATGTAAGTTAGGGTTCAAGTTTATCAAGTTACAGTAGTCAAAAACCTTGTTTGGTCTTAAAATATGCTTACTATTTTCTTGAGATCGATGTTGTGGTTGATCCTATGGTCGCAATATATGCCACTATAGGACATAGGGTCGATACCCTATGGTCGCATATGGAGCGACCATAGCTGCGCCCATATGGTTTCTGAAATCTTTCAGAATGCCTATGGTCGATCCTCTGGTCATGCTGGTCAAGCTGGTCATGCTATGGTCGACCAAAGCTACGACCTTGAGATTTCTGGTCACAGACTATTCGCAATTCGAGTTCTTCTTGAGTTAATTCCTATAATCTTCAATTGGGTTTATCCTAAGGTCATCCTATGGCCATCATTAGTAGTTTTTTATCAACCCTAATCATCAAACTCATCCCTCATGTTTATCCTTGGGATTTCTCAAGGAATCACATAGATCATAATAGGTTGATATCTTCTATACTCCATAGAAGTCTTATTACATAGAGTTTACATCTCCAGAGATTCGGTTCATACCTTTGCTTATGATAGAGAGCCAATCTCTTCTCAGTAAATTCTTTTCCTTAGTTTTTTCTTCTTCTCCTTCTCTTCCTTCTCTTCCCTTCTCTTTCTCTAGGGTTTACTAATGTTCTAAAAGAGTAAAAAAGGACTGAGGAACATCCTTTATATAGAGGAAAACTCTCCATATAGAGTCCTCTTTCAATTAGGAAAGAACTCCTCCTCAAATTAGGAAAGTTTCCAACTTGAAGTCTGATCTAGGGTCTCATGGTCGATGGCTATGGTCACAGAACCCATCAACCGTAGGGTCAAAATCATCGACTGTGAGGTCCTGGAATTGTGATCTTCATTATTACCATATGGTTGACCATAACTACCCAGGTATCCAACCATATGCATACAGTTTTGGGTGTTGAGTCGATTTTTATACCTGATTTGTATCCATCTTCACACGATCGGTCCACTTGGTCCAGCTATGATGAAAAGACCTGGCATGACACGGTTAGACCAAGTTAGTGGAGTGATCAAGTAAGTGGAGTGCGGGTCTTCCAACTCTACCACCCTTAATAGAAATTTCGTCCTTGAAATTTACACGAACAGATCTTACAGGATGACTCCTGGATCCCTTCCTTATCAAGTACAAACCTATCCATATATAAACCCTTAGATTGTGATTTTGTGTGGGTGTCTGATCTGATTAACCAATTAAGTAGATTATGGAAGATTGATATTCTCGAAAATATTTTCCCCAAGGAGATAATTAAGGAGATCTTAAAGATCACAATTAGAATATGCTCCTCTGATGACAAGGTTATATGGAATGCCAATAGATTTGGTAAATTTTCGATGAAATCAGAATATTATCTTATCTCAAATTACTTTGAGGATAAGTGTTGGCGCACCGAACTAGACTAATCATTAGCTTGATCGGATTTCCTACACAAGGAAGAAACGACACCGCAGTATTGGTCGGATGGTTACACCCTTTGACCACTCCGATGCCTAAGTTAGTTCGTTGGACAAGCAGTATGGGACAGACAATGAAGACTGTCCTTTTTTCAAGGAGATTCGAGTCGCTAACTTGCTCTGAGCTCAAAAGCTTAAGATTTTTTCGTGTCTTTACCTGTATCAATTCCATCAATTTATAGGCTAGGAGTGACCTGAATGTGGATGCTGGACATGTCCTCTGTTGTGACAGAATGTCCTCCCTTTGAGCGTGGTTTACATCCATTGATTTGGAGATCAAATGAATCTGTGCTAAGTTACTTGAGAGTTGGCTCTCTTCTTGAGATTCCGTTGATTGCTTCATAGCCAATATGTGAAGAATCTTGTTGTCTGTATCGGGGATTCTCGGGGTGGGCCCCTAATTATGCGTTAATATCCAACTGGCGGGGGACGCCCAAACTTATTCAAAGGGTCCATCTTTGACGAGGCGCCGAGACCCTAGATCTTGTAGTGTTTTGAGGTTCCAAGGCACTCATGATGGTGAGGCTTTGAGGCCTTTATGGTGGCAAGGCTCTGAGGTGCTCATGATGACGAGGCTTCGAGGCCTTCATGGTGGCGAGGCTTCGAGGCACTCATTGCTATTTCATCCTTCGAGGCCGGATCAAGCCCATTATCCGAGGTTCCCTAAGTGGACTGTTTGGTTTGGACCTTTTTCCATGGTTGAGCATAACTTCGAGCGTTTCCCATGAGGACTTGGGTTCCGGTGTATACGTGTTGAAACTTTATTGGGGGAGATGCCCTCCCCCGTATCAATAAGCAACATGAGTTGGCTTCCTCCTCCAAATCCAATACTTGGTCATCGAAACCATCAGGTATATGGAAACAAATCTAGTCTTCATTCACTCTCCCAAAAATTAAAAACTTTCTTTGGAAGGCTGGTTGTAAGACCCGTGTCAATCTAACCCGGTCTTACCACCTTGAACCAGGTTTACCCATCATGGTCGAGTCAAATGGACCAAGGGCGTGAAGGAGATCAAGATCCCAGGTATCAAATCGACCCAAAAACACTTAAAATAGGGGAAGGGTCGCATACCCAACTAAGCAGGGTCAGACCTCCCAAAACAGAAAGTCAGACCCTCAGTTTGGAAGGGAGGGTCGGACAGCTTAAGACCCTAGGGTCGACGGGATCATCGACCCTCCCATCGACCCTCGGATTCTGGCGAAAATTAAAATTAGGAAATTTCCTAATTTTCGATTGGGATTCTTTCCTAATCTCAGAGGGACTTATTTTAGGATGTTCCTACTCTATTTAAAGGACGTCCCTAAGCCACTTTAGTCCTTTCACAACCCTAATCGAATTGAGAGAAAGAGAGAGAAGGAAGGAGGAAGAAGAAAGGGAAGGAAGAAAAATTAAGCCAAAAGAGAAGAGTTGCAGAGAAAGATTATTCTTCTCAGGTATGGGTACTAATTCCATGTGTTTCTACAGACCTTAGGCGAGTTAATGTTGAGAGTGTGATTTCGGAGAAACCCAAACCATCAAGCTATGGTTAGGTTTTCATGGAAAACCATAGGAAAGGGCATGAAAGCTATCTAGGTGGGTTATACATGGTTTCAGACCATGGAATGAATGTAAAATGGAATTTAGGAGCAAGCCATAGGATCTCAAGCACAAAGAATGGATTAAAAGAGGGAACTGGACCAAAGTGCACCGATGGTCGCACCGAGGGTCGATGACCATCCGACCCTAGGTGTTCCTGACCATCGACCCTCAGTGTTCGGGAAGTTCAGAGTTAAGGGAGGGTCGCACCCAGGGTCGATCCTGACTCTGACCCTACCTCCGACCCTCAGTTAACATAGTAGTTTTTAAATTTCAAATAAATTCTAATTAAATTCTATCGACTTTATTAGGTTTTCTAGCAATATAATAACACTGTAAAGGTGATTCTAAAGCTTGGAAAAGTATCTTATAGCAAGCTAAGGTGAGTACCCATAACTCCAAACTAAATTGGTTAATAACAAACTGTTTTCTATTTTCTTGAGTCCTATGCCATGTTTGATTCTATGCAAATATGTTTGTAATGTGCATACAGCATGCCATCCAATATTTCTATTACTTGTTCATGCATATTTACTTTATTGTTTATAACATGATGATGATGATGATGATAGGAATAGGCATGTGCTTGTATGTTTGTGGTTGGTGTACTTGATGCGAGCGAGTATCAGGGGAGGTGTGATGAGGACGTCAATAAACGTTAACCTTTGGCGGGTCTCAGCACTTTAGCTCTATCTCTAACTCAAGTCTTGTGCATTAGCATCGTCGTATCGCCATTACTTTAGCAGAACTATTATGTCGTAGAGTATCAGGGGAGGTGGTCTCGATCCTTGTAGTCTCTGACTCTACCGGGAGGCCTTAGCTCTATCTCTATGGACATTCTGAGGGATGCTGGGGTGAGGCCTTGGATACACTGTTTGGCATTAGGATTGGTTAGTTGCGAGCCCAGTTTGCAGCCCTCGCCAACAGGGGCTTACGTGTTGGTATGGCACTATATAGCAATAAACGTAACCTTTGTTATATAATGTTCATGATTGGGTGCATGTGAGTTAACGATAAACGTGATCTTCGGATAACGTCACACACTCGTGTATAGAGGCGGGGTCGATAAACGCGACCTTTGGCTACCTAAACCTTTCTATTGCATACTGTAAACTTTAAACCAGACCAAAGATATAAATTGATTTGCATGCATATGTATTGTTGCATTGTTTTGGCTACTCACTGAGCCGTGATGTATACTCACCCCTCGACGTCGAATATTTTTAGTTGATGATGCAGGTTATACCGTTGAAGACTATATGAGTGCGTCTGCGTACGGAAACGGGGCAGCGATGGAAGTTGAAGCTGAAGTGGATACACACGACTCCTCTTGCGAGTGCAACTCGTGTGTATTTAACTAGATATTTTATAGATTTCTCTATTTGAATTTATTAAAGACTTGTATCGATATTTACTTATGTCTCGGTTGATACAGAAGAAATTGTTATTTAAATTTTAATATCATATAGATTCTCAGTTCATTTATTATAAGACTTCCGCTATTGTGTATTTACTCTGATTATGATTATGGATGTGTGTAAGTTTGGATAATGCGGGGATAGCCTATTTGAGATCCTGGTTGAACCGTTGATTTATTAGCGGTTCATCACACCATTATGAGATGTGCGGAATTGGGGTGTGACAACTTGGTATCAGAGCATCTCAGGCCTTGCCCGCCGAACTAACATACATTCAAGACGATTGTGAACTGAGATAGGATAAAAGTAAAAACAGTAATATAAACAAACTGTAAGCACCAGTGATAATTGAGACCAAATTTAAAAAGATAATAATGCATCTATTAAAGGGGAAACAAGTTACATACAATGAGAGAGAGAAACAAAATGTATATACATAACTAAAGCAAAGTACAGTCCACAACTCGGACAGTTACTCTGTAGTACAAGAAAATAAATACAATCATGAAGCTGGAGGTGAAGGAGGAGGCGGTGCCTCAAGATCTCGGTCATAGTCCTCAGCATAGACCCTAGTCAACCAAGCCACCTGGGTCTGGGTCGTCTGGAGACTAGCTGCAAGATCGCTACCCTCCTATCAGCCGCCCGCTGGACCGATAACAGCTCATCCACCCTCATACGCTGGGCGACTAGCAACTCCTCCATCCTCCGATCAGATCTGCGCTGAGCCTCCCTGATCTCCTGCAGCATCTCCATCATGTCAGAAGGTGAGAGTGAAGGACCAGCCGCATGCGAAGGACCAGCCTCAGGTACAGGATCTGCCGTAGAAGAAGTACCAACACCAGCCGCATGTGTGGGTGAAGGCGGTGGTATCGAGTCGACATCCATATACATACGGTCGTCATCGTCGACAGGATCCACATGAGCTCTAGCAGCAGCAGCAGCAGCCTCAGCATCAGCCATCTCGATATGAGTATGAGGACGCACCATCGCGTTCCTCTCCTCATCACTAACCTAGGCATCCCGCATACCCATCTTGCAGATTGCCTCCCAATCTAGAGGCGACGAGAAGGTCTTCTCCTGGATCTTCTCATCTAACAGGTTAACCCCCAGACGGGTCAGTAGCACTTTAATCATGCGTCCATAGGGTAGATTACCCCTATGACCGGACAATGTAGCACTAATCATAGTCCGCATGATGATGTATGGAAGACAGAAAGGCTGGCGTGTGCAGATGCTATAGATCAAAAACTGGGTCAGCTGAGAAACCCCCTCATAGTGCCCACTCTGCAGGATCAGATTATGCTGGATAATCTTGCAGAAGACCCGTGGAGCTGGACGCAAGTAACAGGCTCTCATCTGCCATCGATCAGAACGGAGCAACTGATTGTCGATCTCTGCCCTCATCTCCATCTCAACAAACTGGGGCTCTCCAGGCACACAGTACACCATGGGGCCATCATAGGGAATGCCCAACAAGTCGGCCAGCTGTCGATAGTCGAAAGAGGTATCTACCCCTTTAACGTAACTGGTGATGCGCAACTCCTGACCATGCTCAACGTCATTGTAATTCCCCACCACCTGGAGATTACAATAGAACTGACGCACCAAATCCGGGCATGTGCACGCGTCGTAGGTGATGACAGGAAGCCACCCCATGTCACCAAAGGCTCCCTCTACGTTGAACACGGCTAACTCAGCCAAGTTCACCATACGACCACCCTCAACCTTCTTACGGGCAAAGTCAGCATACCGTGCCTTGGCTTCATTAGAACGGAAGCGAAGGGGATCACGAACTCTGGGTACCTTGGTACGAGCCATGGTATCTGCAAAATAAGAAAGAGAAGGAAAACAAGGAGTTAATAGGATAAAAATCCGAGACTTGATGTAATAACGACGTAAGTTGACCATAAAGCCCCATTTCTCACCATACAAGTGGGCATGAGAACTTACGTAGGTTTAAACATTCCCTACAACCCACATGCAGTAGGAAATTTTAACTGACGATGTCCAATTTGAAGAAATTCAAGAAAAATAAAAAATTTCGACAAATTAGGGCAAAAAGGGAAAAATTCAAATTTCTCGACAACCAACCGATGAAATTCAAAAATTTTTGAGGGCTTTCGTTCCTCGAGACACCAATAACAAAAGCCCCCAATAAAAATCGAAGTTTTACGGTTGGAAAAAGTTTAATTTGGAAAATACAAGTTAAAGGTGCAAAAACTTAGAAATGGAAACCTAGAAACAGGTTAAAATTAGAGAACATACCTGTATGGATGACGTGGACGTCGAAACCCAGAGTCAAACCGATCAAAAATGGTAGAGTAGCACTGTAGCAACTCAGAGAGGAGAGACGAGTCGAAACGGAGGAGGAATAGTGAGAAATGACCCCAAAATCGGATCTTAAAAATCTGATTTTTGGTCCAAGGGTCGGACAATTCGACCAAAACCATCGACCCTCGAATCGACCCTCCCATCGACCCTCGGCTCTCGGAAATCTAATAGAAAATCAAGGGTCGGAACTGAGGGTCGGACACCCATCGACCCTCGCATCGACCCTCAGCTCTCGGGAAGAACAGGTCATTCCCAGGGTCGGATACCAAGGGTCGGACATACCATCGACCCTCACCATCGACCCTACATAGAAAAGACAGTATTTTTTTATAGAATGAGCTAAAATTGGAATTGATTATCGGTTAGCGTGCCTACATGAAATATAAATGACTTCTCACCTATTTTGATAATTTTCAGGCACCAACAATCACCGAAAGGAATTATGTCTGGACGTAGAGTGACCCGACAGACCCGAAGTATAGTCCCACCACCACCACCCATGGAGGAGACTAGTCAAGAGAATAACCATGCGTCGGCTAATCCAGAACAGGCAAACCCTACAAATTTGCCACCTCCACCACCAGGGCTAGCAACCGTGGTGATGAATCTGGCACAGCAGCTGCAGCAGATGCAACACGCACAGGCTCAGATGCAGGTTGCCATGGGAATCATGTTTCAAGCCACTCAGGTTGCACCCATGCACACAGGACAAGCCAGTGCAGCACCGGTAGGTAACCACCCAGCTCCTCAGACACCTCAGCAACCGGCTGCACAGATTCCAGTGCAGGTTCCAGAAGCAGCTCAGGGTAATTACCAGTATCCACCCCATATGTTTGGGGCAAACCCCCAAAACCAGTTGGACCACTCCCGACTAGTGGAGAGATTTTTGAAGATGAAACCCAGAGAATTCAACGACAAACCGTCTGATCCGTTGTGGCCAGCACACAGGATAGACGAGATGGAGAGAAATTTTCTCATGATGACTATCACAGAGGAAGAGAAAGTACTATGTGCCACCTTCATGCTCAAGGGCGACGCACATCATTGGTGGAAATCCACGAAGACATATCTACTGACCAAGCACACCCTACTGACATGGGCTATATATAAAGAAGCATTCTTCGAGAAATATTTTCCACGAAGCTTTAGAGATTCGATGGAGAAAGAGTTCCTGAGCTTGTACCAGGGACAGATGACTGTAGACTCATATCAACAGCGCTACGAAGAGCTATTTTTCTTTGCACCGGCTAGCATGCAAGAAGAAGATACCAAAACCTGTAGGTTCGTCGCAGGACTAAGAGGAAGCATCAGAGAGAATGTTCTAGGCTTAGAGAAGAAAATTTACAATGAAGCTGTCCAAATTGCTCGAGTGATTGAATCGAGCCAGAAGGAGAGTTATCTTACTCAGAACAGAGGCATCAAAAGGCCAGCAGGAAACTCCTACAACGGAGGCAATAACAGGACGTATAAGCCTTTTCATCCTCAGAATTTTACAGCTGCACCCAAGACCACTTCAGCAGCTCAACCTCAACCAAAGCCAAATTCTGAAGTCCTGAAGTGTTTTAACTGCAACTAGCCGGGACATGTGGCAAGAGAGTGCCCAAAGCCCAAGAAGCAATTACATCAGGGACGGGTATATGCTGTTACGTCCGAGGATGCGGCCGCATCACCCGATGTGGTCACAGGTATGACTGAAACTTTTTAAGTTATAAATACATTGAATGAGCATGTAGACTAAGTAAAGATAAATCACAGGTATTGTACCTATAAATGGCGTACCCGCCAGAGTAATCATCGATTCCGGAGCTACTCATTCATTTATATCTGTGTCATTTGGAAAGAAGACAAACTTACCCATCAAAACATTAGACTACAAATTACTTGTACGATCACCGATGGGGTTAGAAGTGGAATTAGAGAAAGGTTATGGACCATGTCCAGTTCTCATTGGAGAGAAGACTTTAGATGCAACCTTGATACAACTTGAGATGGTAGACTTTGATGTCATCTTGGGAATGGACTGGTTAGCTCGGAATTCTGCAAATCTGTTATGCGCCGAAAAGAAGCTAACGTTCAAAGACAAGGAAGGGGCAGAACTAAGTTTTTCGGGAACCAAACTTCCCCGGAGACGCAAGCTCATACTTTCAGCACTAAAGGCTAAGAAGTGCTTTGAGAAGGGGGCAATCGGGTATCTAGTATCCGTGGTCGACCTAACCAAGGATGCGCCATGAATGGAAGATATAGATGTTGTGCAGGACTATCCTGACGTATTTTTGGAGACACTACCCGGATTACCACCCGACCGAGCCACAGAGTTTGTGATAGACCTTGTACTTGGAGCCGCACCCGTATCAAAAGCACCCTATAGAATGGCTCCTATGGAATTGAAGGTGCAACTACAAGAACTACTGGACAAAGGTTATATTCGACCCAGTATATCTCCATGGGGGGAACCGGTGTTGTTCGTAAAGAAGAAGGATGGTAGCGTTCGATTATGCATCGACTATCGGGAGTTGAATAAACTGACAATCCAGAATCGATATCCACTACCTTGGATCGATGACTTGTTCAATCAGTTACAAGGAGCAAGAGTATTTTCTAAGATCGATCTTCGATCAGGCTATCATCAGCTGAAGATTAAAGAAGGTGATATTCCAAAGACAGCATTCAGGACTAGATACGGACATTATGAATTTTTGGTTATGTCTTTCGGATTAACTAATGCACCGGCAACGTTCATGGAACTTATGAAACAAGTTTTCCAAGATATGTTGGATACGTCGGTTATAGTATTTATTGACGACATATTGGTATATTCCAAGGACAAGGAAGCCTATATCAAGAACCTAAACGTAGCCCTACAGCGTTTAAGGAAAGAGAAGCTATATGCCAAATTTTCAAAGTGTGAGTTTTGGCTAAGTGAAGTCGCATTCCTAGGCCATGTAGTATCCGCTGAAGGAATCAAAGTGGACCCCAGCAAGATCGAGGCTATTGTGAAGTGGGAAGCACCAAAGAACGTTTTGGAAATCATAAGTTTCGTAGGTCTAGCTGGTTATTATCGGAGATTCGTAGAAGACTATTCTCGGACTGTCGTACCTCTCACCAGTTTGACCAAGAAAGGTGAAAAGTTTGTGTGGACCGATAAATGTGAGAAGAGATTCCAAACACTGAAGACCATATTGATATCTGTCCCGATTTTGACTATTCCCGTGCCAAGACAGACATTTACTTTATACACTGATGCATCGGGACTGGGACTAGGATGTGTGCTTATGCAAGGAGAGCAAGTAATTGCTTATGCTTCAAGACAGTTAAAGGTACATGAGAAAAATTATCCCACTCATGATCTGGAGCTAGTGGCAGTAGTACATGCTGTCAAGATATGGAGACATTACCTATACGAAGAGAAATTTCAGATTAAGTTGGACCATAAAAGTCTTACTTATTTATTTAATCAGAAGGAGTTGAATATGAGACAAAGAAGATGGCTGGAACTATTAAAAGACTATGATTGTGATATCCAGTATCATCCGGGAAAAGGGAACGTAGTAGATGATGCATTAAGCAGAAAAGCAATGATTAAATCTCAAGGAGAAGTTAGCACGACTGCAGCAATGTGCACCAACGGAATGGTATTCAATCACGGCAACGAGCAGTATGTGATAGATACAACGTATGAATCAGCCAACCAAGGGTTTATTCATCGGTTTTTGAATATGTTCACGGCATTGAAGATTATACCGGATATAGTGGACGAAGTGAAGACAGCTATCAAAGCAGATCCTTATCTGAGAACAGTACAAGAAGATATTGAGAAAGGTAGGACGAGTCCTGAGTTCACCTTGGACGATGAGAAAGTACTGAAATACAAAGGAAGAATATGTGTACTTGAAACAGAAAGTATGGACATTAGACATCGACTGATGAAAGAAGCCCATACCACCATCTATTCGATACATCCTGGAAGTACAAAAATGTATCATGATCTAAAGAAACTATATTGGTGGAGGGGAATGAAAGCAGATGTAGCCAAGTTCGTGTCTCAATGCCTAAACTGTCAGAAAGTAAAGGCTGAACGACAAAGACCCATAGGATTGTTGCAGCCACTACCGGAACCAGCATGGAAATGGGACTGCATCACTATGGACTTCGTCACGGGACTACCATTGACTCCTCGAGTAGTTGACGCAGTTTGGGTGATTATGGACCGTCTGACTAAAACAGCTCGCTTCATACCTATACGACCTCAGTATATACTGGAAAGGTTAGCAAAGCTGTATGTGGATAATATTATTTGATTACATGGTGTTCCAGAAAGTATTGTGTCGGATAGAGATCCACGATTTACTTCCAAGTTTTGGGAAGGATTGCAAAAGGCTATGGGTACAACGTTGAAGTTCAGTACTGCATTCCACCCACAGACAGATGGACAGTCGGAACATACAATTCAGATTCTAGAAGATATGCTACGAGCATGTGTGATTGATTTTAAAGGATCATGGGATGAAAAGTTACCATTGATCGAATTCGCTTATAACAATAGCTATTAGGCCACTATACAGATGTCACCTTATGAAGCACTGTATGGCACGAAGTGTCGAACTCCCTTGTTTTGGAATGAAGTTGGAGAACATAGTATTGTTGGACCGGAATTTGTGGAAGAGACTTGCCGAGTGGTCGACATCATCAAGGAAAGAGTGAGAACAGCTCAGAACCGTCAGAAGCAATATGCAAATACTCAACGAAGAGATCTGGAGTTCGTCATAGGTGATAAAGTATTTTTGAAGGTATCGCCTATGCGAGGATTGAAGAGGTTCGGACAGAAAGGGAAACTAAGTCCAACATATGTCGGGTCATATGAACTTCTAGCTAAGCGTGGAAAAGTAGTTTATCAGTTAGCACTACCACCATCTATGTCAAGTGTGCATGACGTATTTCACATTTCTCTATTGAAGAAGTATATCAAAGACCCAACGCATGTGTTGACAGTGGATTTGCTAGAATTGACTGATGATTTGACGTTTGAAGTAACACCAACAGAAATCACTAGTCGAAAGGTTCAACGTCTACGCAACAGAGATATCTACTATGTTAAGGTCACATGGAAAAGTAGAGACATGGAAAAAATTACATGGGAAGAAGAGAATGCTATGCGAAAGCAATACCCTCATTTGTTTGATTCAGAAGGTACGTACAATTTCGAGGACAAAATTTTTATAAGTTGGGGGGAGTTGTAAGACCCGTGTCAATCTAACCCGGTCTTACCACCTTGAACTAGGTTTACCCATCATGGTCGAGTCAAATGGACCAAGGGCGTGAAGGAGATCGAGATCCCAGCTATCAAATCGACCCAAAAACACTTAAAATAGGGGAAAGGTCGCATACCCAACTAAACAGGGTCGGACCTCCCAAAACAGAAAGTCAGACCCTCAGTTTTGAAGGGAGGGTCGGACAGCTTAAGACCCTAGGGTCGACGGGATCATCGACCCTCCCATCGACCCTCGGATTCTGCCGAAAATTAAAATTAGGAAATTTCCTAATTTTCGATTGGGATTCTTTCCTAATCTCAGAGGGACTTATTTTAGGATGTTCCAACTCTATTTAAAGGACGTCCCTAAGCCACTTTCACTCCTTTCACAACCCTAATCGAATTGAGAGAAAGAGAGAGAGAGAGAGAAGGAAGGAGGAAGAAGAAAGGGAAGGAAGAAAAATTAAGCCAAAAGAGAAGAGTTGCAGAGAAAGATTATTCTTCTCAGGTATGGGTACTAATTCCATGAGTTTCTACAGACCTTAGGCTAGTTAATGTTGAGAGTGTGATTTCAGAGAAACCCAAACCATCAAGCTATGGTTAGATTTTCATAGAAAACCATAGGAAAGTGCATGAAAGATATCTAGGTGGGTTATACATGGTTTCAGACCATGGAATGAATGTAGAATGGAATTTAGGAGCAAGCCATAGGATCTCAAGCACAAAGAATGGATTAAAAGAGGGAACTGGACCAAAGTGCACCGAGGGTCGCACCGAGGGTCGATGACCATCCGACCCTAGGTGTTCCTGACCATCGACCCTCAGTGTTCGGGAAGTTCAGAGTTAAGGGAGGGTCGCACCCAGGGTCGATCCTGACTCCGACCCTACCTCCGACCCTTAGTTAACAGAGTAGTTTTTAAATTCCGAATAAATTCTAATTAAATTCTATCAACTTTGTTAGGTTTTCTAGCAATATAATAACACTGTAAAGGTGATTCTAAAGCTTGAAAAAGTATCTTATAGTAAGCTAAGGTGAGAAACCATAACTCCAAACTAAATTGGTTAATAACAAACTGTTTTCTATTTTCTTGAGTCCTATGCCATGTTTGATTCTATGCAAATATGTTTGTAATGTGCATACAGCATGCCATCCAATATTTCTATTACTTGTTCATGCATATTTACTTTATTGTTTATAACATGATGATGATGATGATGATGATGATAGGAATAGGCATGTGTTTGTATGTGTGTGGTTGGTGTACTTGATGCGAGCGAGTATCAGGGGAGGTGTGATGAGGACGTCAATAAACGTTAACCTTTGGCGGGTCTCAGCACTTTAGCTCTATCTCTAACTCAAGTCTTGTGCATTAGCATCGTCGTATCTCCATTACTTTAGCAGAACTATTAAGTCGTAGAGTATCAGGGGAGGTGGTCTCGGTCCTTGTAGTCTCTGACTCTACCGGGAGGCCTTAGCTCTATCTCTATGGACATTCTGAGGGATGCTGGGGTGAGGCCTTGGATACACTGTTTGGCATTAGGATTGGTTAGTTGCGAGCCCAGTTTGCAGCCCTCACCAACAGGGGCTTACGTGTTGGTATGGCACTATATAGCAATAAACGTAACCTTTGTTATATAATGTTCATGATTGGGTGCATGTGAGTTGACGATAAACGTGATCTTCGGATAACGTCACACACTCGTGTATAGAGGCGGGGTCAATAAACACGACCTTTGGCTACCTAAACCTTTCTATTGCATACTGCAAACTTTAAACCGGACCAAAGATATAAATTGATTTGCATGCATATGTATTGTTGCATTGTTTTGGCTACTCACTGAGCCGTGATGTGTGCTACCCCTCGACGTCGAATATTTTTAGTTGATGATGCAGGTTATACCGTTGAAGACTATATGAGTGCGTCTGCGTACGGAAACGGGGCAGCGATGGAAGTTGAAGCTGAAGTGGATACACACGACTCCTCTTGTGAGTGCAACTCGTGTGTATTTGATTAGATATTTTATAGATTTCTCTATTTGGATTTATTAAAGACTTGTATCGATATTTACTTATGTCTCGGTTGATACAAAATAAATTGTCATTTAAATTTTAATATCACATAGATTCTCAGTTCATTTATTTTAAGACTTCCGCTATTGTGTATTTACTCTAATTATGATTATGGATGTATGTAAGTTTGGATAACGCGGGGATAGCCTATTTGAGATCCTGGTTGAACCGTTGGTTTATTAGCGGTTCATCACACCATTCTGAGATGTACGAAATTGGGGTGTGACACTGGCAGTCATACTATTGCCTCTGGTGAAGATCTGATTAGTAGAAATATTCCTATTGAAGGAATATGCAAAAGATGTGGAGATCAATCAGAATCCAATGACCATATCCTGCTCCAATGTCCCTTTGCTAAAGCCGTGTGGTTTGGCTCCTCTCTGACCACAAGATCCCAGATATTCCAAATCTAAAACTTCATCAATGGATCGATTGATAGAGTTCTATTTTTGAACAAGATAAAAATAGTGCTTGTCTGGCATGGGCCTTAGCTTCATTTATCATCTGGTTCCTACGGAAGGACAAGAATGAGAATATTTTCCAACATAACTAGTGTGATCTTGTTTCAGTTATTTTTAATGCTGAGAAGGCCTTTTGGGAATTTGCCTTTTCTCATGAGCATCTGAAGAAAATCTTAGAGAACAAGAGAAACACAATGGATTGGAATCAGCTGTGGATGCCTTCACCTAGAGGATTTTATAAAATTAACTCTGATGTGGCTTTGGATTCTGATTCTTCTAAGGAAATATTGGAGTGATTGTTCGGGATTCGAAGGCTAACCCAATTAAAGCTTACACTCAAAGTTTCTACCGTTCATTCTCTTTCCTTGGTGAAGCTCGTGCCATTCGTTCGACCCTGATAACTGCGGTGGAGGAAGGCTTTTATAATGTTTTGTTTGAATTTGATTGTATGGATTTAGTTAAGTGTATTTGTAATCCATCTTCCTGCTGTGAGGCTATTTGTCAACCCATCATGGAAGATATTAAGGATCTCATCTCTAAATGTGTTAACTGTCAAGTTTATTTTGTTCCAAGGGAAGCCAACAATACGGCTCACACGTTGGCCGGGAAGGTCATGTCTTTTTCGGGAAATACTGAATGGCCTAATTCTTCTCTTTGGTTGATTGTTCGGTCTAAGGTTGCCTCAGCTGTATACCATTCACTTATTTTTCAATAGAAGTCTGTTTTACCAAAAAAAAAAAAAAAAGGCATAGCCTTTTCTCTTTTACTCTTGTGTTTGTGGAGATAGCATTCTCATTTGCCATGACCCACATCATCTCTTATATAAGTTATCACTTTATAGGAATCTCTCAAGCCACAACAATCAGTGCATAAGAATCAATATCATCAGTGGAGGGTCACAAGATTAGTGATGAGAGAATAAAAAATTAGGAGAAAAGAGTGTTACGTGAAAAGGCACGAGAAACAATCTCTAAATTATTCAGAAAAGATAAAGGAAAAATATTTAATAAGACACTTGTGATGATGAATTTATGTCTCTCTCTTATATTTCAATTTTTTTTTCCTGCCTTCGAAATATAAAATTAATTCAGTATTTTTTTTTTTTAACATATGTGTCTGATTCCCAAATAAGAACTATTTCCAAGGGTTTCAAGAAAGTCAATCCTTAGGAATCAACATGTGGAAATTGAGAACCAGCGCCAACCACAGATTCTTTGTTATCCATTTTCTCATCTTTCCCCGCTTTATTTTTGTTGCTAACCCCTGATATCCACATCTACACGTATCCTAATTTGTTTATTTTATTTATTTATTATTATTATTATTGGTTTTAATATAAGTTATACCAGAGTGGTGGGAAACCAAATTTGAGATCAACCTCCTAATCTATAAGGGTGTAACATTTTCACTAAAATCGTTTATCGAAATCGGAGATCAAACTGTTTACACTAGAATCGAGAGATCATTTAATAAATCGATTCGGTTCGACTTGAAATCATTTAAATCGACGGATTGTACTGACTAGACACCAATTAAATTGAATAGAATGAAACTATTTAATTCCAAAAGCTAAACACTAATCTCAATAATTTAATATCTTATTTTCTCAAGACTCAACCCCAATTAGTATATTATTTCTCCAAGACCCCAAGTTCCCAATGCCCAATCGTAACCCCAACCCTAATTAATATATTATTTTTCTAAAACCTCAACCCTAATTCCCAAAGGCCTAAACTATAAAACCAAAATGAAAAAGCATAATAGGCATCCAAAAGATGCAGGAAAAGCACCTAGGTTTAGAATCATTAAGTCATATAGTGATTTTAATATCCAACACAATAAAAATTTGAGATCAATACAACTGAATACTTATCTAGTTTTATATGTAAAAATTTCATGTTAAGAAAAATTCCTCTCCTTTATCCATAATTCTTTTCCATTTTTTGCACAATTAGTTAATAGTTTGGTATGTTTCAAAGCTTAAGTTTATTCCACTTCTTTTATACTTGTATAATTTAAGATTCTTTTATGAATGCTGCATTTGCTTTTTCAAAGTCACATTAATGTCTAAAACTGACCTACATTGACCACTTGTCCATAAGTCAAGAGATTCCAAATAATGGGCATGATAATGCAATTGAAGATAAAAATGAAAAATCTTCAACATTCAAAAAAATGGAGAAGAGAGAAAGAAATTACCAATCAAGAGTGAAGCCTACACATTGATCTTTGACTTGTGTTCAAGAAAGAGTTTATAACCGATGCGCTAAACTGTTTATGAACCGCATTCAAAACCGATTATAAATCGTAATAAAAACTGATTGATGAAAAATTGTTTAGAAACTAATAAACCAGAACCGATTAGTAAACCAATAAATCAAAATCGATTACTAATCGGTTCTGGTTTCAATTTTGATACCGTTTAATTAATCGATTTGATTTTGATTTTACCCTCTTATACACCGCACTACATCGAATCAGACCGTTAAATTAATTATAAACCATTTAACACCTTTACTAATCCATGCTTCACCAAATAAAAACCAATCATCCGGCTAAATTGGTGTTTATGTAACTTGATCCTTGACTTTATTTCCCATCTCAAACTTGGGAAATCAACCTTGACACTTGTCTTCTTCAAATTATCGACATAACTGCCCTCATCATCATCAAAGATCACTTTATAATTAAATAACTCCATTATTAGATCAACAATCAATAAATGATATAAATATAATTATTAAATTTTTATCAAAAAATTATTAAATAAAAACTTTGAGTTATGTCAGAGAGGGTGCACTTAAGTTGAGCTAGATTTATAGAGAAAGACAAAGCCGGCCGACCTAACCGTGGAGACGTGAGACCCTGACCAACTTAGAAAGATGAAGAGAGAAACGACGAAGAAAACTTCAAAGGTCGGCTTCCCAAGTTCCCATCTTTTGGGTTTGAACGGTCAAAATTCTCTCAATGATTTATTAGCTTCCCAAAAAAATAAAAAAATAAAAAAATAAATAAAAATAAATAAAAGGCTCTAAGCTCTAAAGGATCTAATTTCAAACCCCCTTTTTTAAGATATCAACACATGATTCAAGTATTCCGGGTGTACCAGTAGAATCGGTCAATTTGGATCAGAATCGATGGGACTAATTCTAAGTCATCCCCGAGTCACAAATGAGTTTAGGCGATTATGAAGCACGTTTCATGGATTATAGAGTTTACATGGGCCAATTCGTTGATCGTGAGTACCTGAACCATGTGTCCACCTGACAACCAATTATATACATGGAAATGGAATATTATGTACAAGAGAAATACGGCCCAATACAATGGGTCCATTATTTAATTGTTGGGAGTTTAATCCTACATCAGCTACTTAGTCTACAAATCCCTTCACTTAATAGTTTGCAGTTTGAAGATAAAAACTTTTCACATGATATCAGAGCAAATTTTCACAGTTTCAACTATCTTCAGAGTTCGGATCACCTACATGTACATTTACTCTCCATGGAATCTAACCACTAGGACCTACCTCTATAATGTGAGACCCATTGGATATAAACATTGATGTAATCCAAATAAGATACAAGTACATAGGTGAACTATTCTCCATTCTTCACTTGTTACTTCTAAGATAGAAACTTTACAATATGAAGCAATGGGTAAAACTGGATCCACATCCTCTCCTCCAAGAGAATCTGGAGGAGAGGTGGCTCCTCCATTGGATGGAAGACACCTAAGGTTCGGGTGAATCTGAGCCCTCCAATCCGAGCCGACATCCCCTGTTGGCTCAGCTTGTCGGTTAGGTGTCGGCTCCCATGAAGAGCTCAAATTCATCATGTAAGACCCGCACTCTGAAAACCCGGTCTAAACTTGATTTTGTGTCGTGACAGGTCTTCCGATCATCACCGAGCCAGACGGGGCAAGCGGATAACAAACAGGTACGAAATCGGACCGAAGTCATGATACCTGATTTTAGGTATACCGATCGATGGTACCGGATGATGGTACCGGTCGACCGATATGGCCTGCACAGCTATGTGCGGGAATTTGGAAATTGGTCTCTGCGGGTCCCGCTTTCCTGATTTCGAATCCTAGAAGTTTCCTAATCCTAGTAGGGTTACTAAACCCTATTTCTAGCCTATAAATACACCCTTAAACCCCTCAAATCCTTTCCATTGTCTCTCACAAATCCTAGAGAAGAGAAAGAGCTTGGAAAGAAGAAGGAGCTAGGAAGAAGAAGGAGGTGCCGCCATTACCGTTTGACGAAGCTCACGCTACGCCTGTCAACGGTAAGTGTTTGAATCCATCTTCTTACCCTATGTTAGTTGTGTGGGTGGATCAATACCATGCAAAGTAGGTATTGATCTAAAACCCTAAATTGGCCAATAAACCCTAAGTTGCCGTCAAACCCTATATTCGAGTTTCGAGATGATATTCGTCAAAACGAGACTTGAATGAGTTGGGGATAACTCTAACTCAAAGCCTAGACTTAGAATGGATAGGAGAAACCCTGAAAATCCGTGGAGGATGATCGACGACAGTCGAAGAACCCATGTGTGGTCTTCCGGAGACATACCGGTCGACTATACCGGTTGCACATAGTGCGACCGGTATGTTGCGACCGCTACCTCTCGGGAGGTTAGCTGTGGGGGACCGGCTGACCATACCGGTCGCCAGTCTTTCCTACAGAGCTGCGACCGGTACATGCCACCGGTCAGCTCTGTGAGGGTATTTTGTAACCCTGTTGGTTTCCGACCAACATGAAACCCTAAACAATATATTCTAATGAAACCCTAATATTATGTAGGACGCTGTGACTTACCGTTTGGGTCTTGCGACGTGGAGCAAGTAATCGAACGAACGTCAGGTAAGGAAATCTGACCTAAACCTAATAACTAATGGACAGTAAATCGTTGTTAATCATTGAATATCTATGATGTGATGTTTGTGCATATTCACATGCCATCCTTTACTTTCAGTTATTATTATTGTTCATACATTCATAGGATGTGATTGTTAGGCATGTGATTGTTTTCGTTGGTGTGTGGAGTGGGGCATGGGTCTAGGATCGCTCTTCACACTGGCATCTTTTGTAGTATTCTATCTTAACATGCTTGGTACGAGTGGGGTATCAGGGGAAGATCGTGGTACGTTGGTCTCCGATATTGATGTTGTCCCGGCCATCGTTGGGTGGTACTGAGGATTCTGAGTCGACGCTGCCTTGTCCACGATGCTTTAGCTCTATCTCTATGCCGTAGGGAGTTTGGTTGGGATAGGGTCTACCTGCGTATTGTTTCTATCCTAGTGGGTTAGTTGCGGATAGGGTATCAGGGGGAGGTGAGGTTTTGGTGGTCTCCGACCCGGCCTGCACCCTCTAGCTCTATCTCTATGCCGTAGACGGCTGTGCTGGGATAGAGCATTGTTGACATATAGGATTGGTTAGTTGCGAGCCCAGTTTGCGAGCCCTGGCCAGTAGGGGCTTAGGTACTGGTATGGGTAGAGTATCAGGGGAGGTGCGGGTATACCTTAGCTCTATCTCTATTCCATGATGGGTGCATGTGGGTTGGTGGTAGTGTGATTACTGTGCGACGCCACACACTCGTGTATAGAGGTGCGGGGGCCACCAAACCTTTCTATAGTACATTGCAAACTTAAAACCAGACCACAGCATAAAATGGTTGTTACTCATGCATAATCTTGTGAAACTGTCTGATTGTCTTACTGAGCTGTGTTGTGTGCTCACCCTTTGTATATACATTGTTTTAGATCTGGATGCAGGTTATACTGTGGACGATTACGTAAACGCTCCGGCGTATGGTGGTGCTGCGGTGTTGGATGTACAGGCAGGAGAGGACGAGCATGACGCTTCATGCGAGTGCCCTTTCTACGTGTACCTGTGATTTGTTTTATTTATTTATTTTAGTTATTTTTGTTTGTTATTAAGAGATGTAAAAGATTATTATTTTATTCTTGAATTTGAATAATGGGATATTTATTTAAATTATCAATAGATACTCAGTTCATTCTATTTAAAGTCTTCCGCTGTATATTTATATTCTGATTGTGGTTATGTGTAATTGGTTTGTATGGATGGACACGGCCTATTCGAGATCCTGGTGTGAACCGTTGGTTCAATGACGGTTCACTCACACCGTTCTGGTTGGATCAGAATTGGGGTGTGACACATCATATCCCCAGGTGTCGTCCATCCAAATCAAGTGCCCCCTGTCCTTCATCATATTTGTCACAAAAAACCCAAATTTTCTTCCCCTATTTTAATCTCCTCATTTTTTTTTTTTTTATCTTTTCACCCAAAAAAAAAAAAAATAACAAAAAACCCCCAAAACCCCCCCCCCCCCCCCCCAAAAAAAAAAAAAAAAAAATCCCCCCCCCCCCCTCCCCCCCCCCCCCCCCCCCCCCCCCCCCCCCCCCCCCCCCCCCTCCTCCCCCTCTCCCCCCCCCCCCCCCCCCGGCCCCCCCCCCCCCCCCCCCCCCCCCCCCGGCCCCCCCCCCCCCCCCTGTTCCGGGTTCAAGGGCACCCCCCCCCCCCCCCCTTGGGGGGGGGGCCCCCAACACCCCCCCCCCCCCCCCCCCCCCCCCCCCCGAAAACCCCTTTTCCCCCCCCCCCCCCCCCCCCCTTTCCCCCCCCCCCCCCCCCAAATCCCCCCCCCCCACCTTGGGGACCCCAATAAATGGGTTTCCCCCCTAAGGATCCCTTCAAGATGTCAAATGGTCGGTTCAATTCGGTTTTGGTTCAATCTGAACCAGTTCTAGTATTATACTGGCAAATCCAAAACCAAACTATTATGAAAAGCCGGGTTTCGGTTTTTATCAAGCTATGTTAATGGATTCTTAAATTTTTTTAAACTTTTTTTTTTTTTTTTTTTTTTTTTTTTTTCCCCCCCACCACCAACCCCCCCCCCCCTTTAAACAAAAATCCCCCCCCCCCACAACCCCCCCCCATAAAAAAAAAAAAACCCCCCCCCCCCCCCCAATATTCCCAAAATTTAAAATTTTTGTAAAAAAAAAAAAAAAAAAATTAGGATCTCTTATAGGCTATCCCCGCGTTATCCAAACTTAACACGCATCCACAATCATAATCAAAGTAATACACAATAGCGGAAAATTTATAAATAATATGAACTGAGAACTAAAATGATACTCATAATATCAAATTATTCTGTGTTTAACTAAGACATAAATATTCAAATACCAAATACATGTCTTATAAATCCAATAAAGAAACCTACAAAAATATCTAATCGAATACACACGAGTTGCACTCGCAAGAGGAGTCGTGTGTATCGTCTTCAGCTCCAACTTCCATAGTTGCTACAGTTCCATACGCTACCGCCTCTATACACGGGGTGTGGAAGCCCGCCCGAAGGTTAACGGTTATCGTCGTCCCCATCCACCCTACCATAACATTATACAACAAAGGTTAACGGTTATTGCAATATAATGCTATACCAACACGTAAGCCCCTGTTAGCGAGGGCTTGCAAGCTGGGCGCGCTGCTAACCAATCCTAATGCCAAACGGTGTATCCAAGGCCTCACCCCAGCATCCCTCGGAACATCCATAGAGATAGAGCTAAGGCCCCCGGTAGAGTCGGAGACTACAAGGACCGAGACCACCTCCCCGATACTCTACGACATAATAGTTTTGCTAAGGTAATGGCGATCCGACGATGCCAATGCACAAGACTTGAGTTAGAGATAGAGCTAAAGTCTTTGAGACCCGCCAAAGGTTAACGTTTATTGGCGTTCTCATCACACCTCCCCGATACTCGCTCGCATCAAGCACATCAACCACACACATACAAGCACATGCCTATTCCTATCATCATCATCATCATCATGTTATAAACAATAAAGTAGATATGCATGAACAAGTAACAGAAATATTGGATGGCATCTTTGTATGCACATTACAAACATATTCGCATAGAATCAAACATGGCATAGGACTCAATAAATAGAAAACAGTTTATTATTAACCAATTTAGTTTGGGGTTAAGGTTCCTCACCTTAGCTTGCTAATAGATATTTTCTAAGCTTTCGAATCACTATTATTATAACCGTATTATATTGCTAGCAAACCTAACAAAGTCGATAGAATTTAATTAGAATTAATTCAGAATTTAAAAACCATTACGTCAGCGAGGGTCGATTCTAGGGTCGATGCTAGGGTCGATGGGTCTATCGACCCTCCCTCCATTCCGAACTTCCCGAATCTTGAGGGTCGATGGTCGAGAAACACCTAGGGTCGGATGGTCTATCGACCCTCGGTGCGACCCTCGGTGCACTCTGGTCCAATTTCCACTTTTTAATCCATTCTTCATGTTTGGGGTCCTATGACTTGCTTCCTACATTCACCCAACACTCATTCCATGGTCTAGAACCATGTATAATTCATCTAGATAGCTTTCGTGCATCCTCCTATGGTTTTCCATGAAAACCTAACCATGGATGGATGGTTTGGGTTTCTCCAAAAAATCCTACACTCAACCATATCTAACCTAAGGTCTGTAGAAACTCATGGAATTGGTATCCATACCCGAGAAGATTACTTTTCTCTGCAATTTCTTCTCCTTTTTGCTAAGCCTTCTTCCTAGCCTCCTTTCTTCCTCTTTTCCTTCTTCTCTCTTTCTCTCAATTCAATTAGGGTTGTGAAAGGAGTAAATGTGGCTTAGGAACGTCCTTTAAATAGGCTGGGAATGTCCTATAATAATCTCATTGAGATTTGGAAAGAATCCCAACCGAAAATTAGGAAATTTCCTAATTTCAGTTTCGTGTCCGACCCTCCCTCAAAAACTAAGGGTCTAACTTTTCGTATTGGGAGGTCCGACCCCCCTGCCCTCGGGTGTGCGACCCTCCCTTAGAATTAAGTGTTTTCGGTCGATTTCATACCTGGGATCTCGATCTCCTTCATGCCCTTGGTCCATTTGACTCGATCATGATGGGTAAACCTGGTTCACAATGGTAAGACCGGGTTAAATTGACACGGGTCTTACAACTCCCCCCAACTTATAAAAATTTCGTCCTCGAAATTGTACATACATTCTGAATCAAACAAGTCAGGGTATTGCTTTCTCATAGCATTTTCTTCTTCCCATGTAATCTCTTCCATGTCTCTACTTTTCCATGTGACCTTAACATAGTAGATATCTCTGTTGCGTAGACGTTGAACCTTTCGACTAGTGATTTCCGTTGGTATTACTTCAAATGTCAAATCATCGGTCGGTTCCGGCAAATCTCCCGTCAACACATGTGTTGGGTCTTTGACATACTTCTTCAATAAGGATATGTGGAATACGTCATGCACACTTGACATAGGCGGTGGTAGTGCTAACCCGATAAGCTACTTTCCCACGCTTAGCGAATCTCATATGGTCCGACATATCTTGGACTTAGTTTTCCTTTACTGTCCGAATCTCTTCAATCCTCGCATAGGCGATACTTTCAAAAATACTTTCCGCCTACGGCCGAACTCTAGATCTCTTCGTCGAGTATCTGCGTATTGTTTCGCCGGTTCCGAGCTGTTCTTACTCTTTCCTTGATGATGTCGACCACTCGACAAGTCTCTTCAACAAATTCTGGTCCAACGATACTACGTTCTCCAACTTCATTCCAAAACAAGGGAGTTCGACACTTCCTACCATACGGTGCTTCATAAGGTGACATCCGTATAGTAGCCCGATAAGCTGTTATTGTAAGCGAACTTCGATCAATGGTAACTTCTCATCCCATGATCCCTTGAAATCAATCACACATGCTCGTAGCATATCTTCTAACTGAACTTCAATGTTGTACCCATAGCCTTTTGCAGTCCTTCCCAAAATTTAGAAGTAAATCGTGGGTCCCTATCGGACACAATGCTTTTTGGAACACCATGTAACCGAACAATATTATCCACGTACAGCTTTGCTAACCTTTCGAGTGTATATTGGGGTCGTATCGGTACGAGCGAGCTGTTTTAGTCGAGCGGTCTACAATCACCCAAACTGCGTCAACTACTCGAGGAGTCAATGGTAGTCTGTGACGTAGTCCATAGTGATGCAGTCCCATTTCCATGCTGGTTCCGGTAATGGTTGTAACTGATCCTGCGGGTCTTTGTCGTTCCGCCTTTACCTTCGACAATTTAGGCATTGAGACACGAACTTGGCTACATCCGCCTTCATTCCCCTCCACCAATACAGTTTCTTTAGATCATGATACATTTTTGTACTTCCGGGATGTACCGAGTAGATGGTGGTATGGGCTTCTTTCATGAGTCGGTGTCTAATGTCTACACTTTTCGTTTGGGTACACATATTCTTCCTTTGTATTTCAGTACCTTCTCGTCATCCAAGGTGAACTCAGGGTTAGTCCTACCTTTCTCAATATCTTCTTGTACCGTTCTCGGATAAGGATCTGCTTTGATAGCTGTCTTCACTTCGTCCACTATATCCGGTATAATCTTCAATGCCGCGAACATGTTTGAAAACCGATGAATGAACCCTTGGTTGGTTGATCCATCCGGTGTATCTATACACATATTGCTCGTTGCCGTGATTAAACATCATTCCATTGGTATACATTGCTGCGGTCATGCTTGGTTTCTCCTTGAGATTTTATCATTGCTTTCTGCTCAATGCATCCGCTACCGCATTCGCTTTTCTCGGATGATCTTGGATATCACAATCATAGTCTTTCAATAATTCCAGCCATCTCCTTTGTCTCATATTCAACTCCTTCTGATTAAATAGATAAGTAAGACTCTTATGGTCCGACTTAATCTGAAATTTCTCACCGTATAGATAGTGCCTCCATATCTTGACAGCACGTACTACTGCCGCTAATTCCAAATCATGGGTTGGGTAATTTTTCTCATGTACTTTCAACTGTCTCGATGCATACGCAACTACTTGTTCTCCTTGCATAAGCACACATCCTAGTCCCAATCCCGAGGCATCAGTATATAAAGTAAATGTCTGTCCCGGAACGGGAATGGTTAAAATTAGCACGGATATCAATCTGGTCTTCAGTGTTTGAAAGCTCTTTTCACACTTATCCATCCATACGAACTTTTCTCCTTTCTTGGTCAAACTGGTGAGAGGTACGGCGATCCGAGAATAGTCTTCTACGAATCTCCGATAATATCCAGCTAGACCCGGGAAAACTTCTAATTTTTGAGACGCTCTTTGGTGCTTCCCACTTCACAATAGCCGATCTTCTTGGGGTCCACTCTGATTCCTTCCTCGGATACTACATGGCCTAGAAAGGCGACTTCACTTAGCCAAAACTCACACTTTGAAAATTTGGCGTATAACTTCTCTTTCCTTAAACGTTGTAGGGCTGCGTTTAGGTTCTTGACATGGGTTTCCTTGTCCTTGGAGTATACCAATATGTCATCAATAAATACTATCACCGACGTGTCCAACATATCGTGGAAAACTCGGTTCATAAGTTCCATGAACGTTGCCGGTGCATTAGTTAGTCCGAAGGACATCACTAGGAACTCATAATGTCCGTATCTTGTCCCGAAAGCTGTCTTCGAATGTCACCTTCTTTAATCTTCGGTTGATGATAGCCCGATCGAAGATCGATCTTTGAAAATACCCTCGCTCCTTGTAGCCGATCGAACAAGTCATCGATCTTGGGTAGTGGGTATCGATTCTTGATTGTCGGCTTATTCAACTCTCTATAGTCGATACATAACCGAACGCTACCATCTTTCTTCTTTACGAACAACACCGGTGCTCCCCATGGAGATATCTTTGGTCTAATATAACCCTTATCCAGCAGTTCTTGTAATTGCACTTTTAATTCCTTCGATTCGGTAGGAGCCATTCTATACGGTGCTTTTGATACCGGTGCGGCTCCAGTGTCGGGTCTATTACAAACTCCGTGGCTCGGTCGGGTGGTAATCCGGGTAGTTCCTCCGGAAATACATCGGGGAAAATCTCGCACGACATCAATATCTTCCATTTGTGGCACGTCCTTGGTTAGGTCGACCAGCGATACTAGGTATCCGACCGCTCCTTTCTCAAGGCACTTCTTAGCCTTTAATCTCGAGAGTACGAGCTTGCGTCTCTCGGGAAGTTTGGTTCCCGAGAAACCGAATTCTGCTCCTTCTTTGTCCTTGAACGTTAGCTTCTTCTCGGCGCATAACAACTTTGCGAGTGCCGAGCTAACCAGTCCATTCCCAAGATGACGTCAAAGTCTGCCATCTCAAGTTGTATTAAGGTTGCATCCAAGGTCTGCTCTCCGATGAGAACCGGACATGGTCCATAACCTTTCTCTAATTCCACCTCTAATCCCATCGGTGACCGTACAAGTAATTTGTAGTCTAATGTTTTGATGGGCAGATTGGTCTTCTTTCCAAACGACACGAGATATAAATGAATGAGTAGCTCTCGAATCAAAGAGTACTCGGCGGGTACGCCATTGATAGGTACGATACACGTGATTCGTTTTTTACTTAGTCTACATGCTCAATCAATGTAATTTTAATCTTAAAGTTTCGGTCATACACGTGACCACATCGGGCGATGCTGGCTGCATCCTCCGATGTAACAACATATACCCGTCCTTGATGTAACTTTCTTGGGTTTTGGGCACTCTCTTGCCATATGCCCCGGTTGGTTGCGGTTATAACACCTCGGGGCTTCAACATTTGGCTTTGGCCGTGATTGAGCTGCTGCAGTGGACTTTGGTGCGGTTGCAAAATTCTGAGGACGGAAAGGTTTATACGTCCCTGTTATTGCTTCCATTATAAGAATTTCCAGCTGGCCTTTTTATGCCTTTGTTTTGAGTGAAATAACTCTCTTTTCCGGCTCGATTCAATCACTCGAGCGATCCGGACGGACTTCATTATATATGTTCTTCTCTAATCCCGGAACATGTTCCCTTATACTTCCTCTTAGTCCCACGACGAATCTACGGGTTTTTGTATCTTCTTCTTGCATACTCGGTGGTGCGAAGAAAAACGGGTCTTCATAACGCTGTCGGGTACGCATCCACCGACATCCGTCCTTGATAAAGACTCGGGAACTCCTTCTCCATCGAATCTCCGAAGCTTCGTGGAAAATATTTCTCAAAGAAAGCTTCTTTATTTATAGCCCTAGTCGGTAGGGCGTGCTTAGTCAATAGATAGGTCTGGTGGGCTTCCACCAATGATGTGCGTCGCCTTTGAGCATGAAGGTGGCGCATAACACTTTTTCTTCTTCGGTAATAGTCATCATAAGGAAATTCCTTTCCATTTCGTCTATCCGATTGTGCTGGCCACGGTGGATCGAGACGGCTTTCCGTTGAATTCCCTTGGTTTCATTTTCAAAAATCTCTCCACTAGCCGGGAGTGATCCAGTTGATTTTGATATGCCCCAAACATAGGGGGTGGATACGATAGTTTCCTTGGGCTGCTTACGGGGCTTGCACGGGAACCGGTGCAGCTTGTTGTGGAGGTGTCGAGGGCTGGGTGGTTACCCACCGGTGCTGCACTAGCTTGCCCGGTGTGCATGGCTGCGGCTCGAGTGGCTTGAAACATAACTCCCATCGCAACCTGCATTTGTGCTTGTGCATGTTGCATTTGTTGTAGGCTGTTGAGCCGATTCATCACCACTTTTGCTAGCTCGGTGGTGGTGGTGGTAAATTTGTAGGGTTCACCGGTTCCGGATTTTTCGATTCCGGTTATTCTCTTGACTAGTCTCCTCCACGGGTGGTGGTGGTGGGACCGTATTTTCGGTCTGTCGGGTAACTCTACGGCCAGACATATTTCCTTTACGAGATGGGTGGTGCCCGAAAGTCATCAAAATCGGTGAGAAATCATTTATACTTCATGTAGGCACGCTAACCGATATAAAATTTGAATCCTCAATTCATTCCAAAAAAAAATACTGTCTTTTCTATGTAGGGTCGATAGTGAGGGTCGATGGTATGTCCAACCCTTGGTATCCGACCCCGGGAATGACCTTGTTCTTCCCGAGGAGCCGAGGGTCGATGCCGAGGGTCGATGGGTGTCCGACCCTCGGTCCGACCCTTGAATTTCCGCCGATTCCCGAGAGTCGGGGTCGATTGGAGGGTCGATTCGAGGGTCGATGGTGTCAGTCGAATTGTCCGAGCCCTCGGACTAAAAATCAGATTTTTAAGATCCGATTACGGGTCATTTCTCACTATTCCCCCCTCCGTTTCGACTCGTCTCTACTCTCCGAGTTACTACGGTGCTACTTCACTATTGTGGATCATTCTTAGTCCGAGTTTCGACATCCACATCACCTCTACAGGTAAAATTTCCCAACCTTCCCTGTTTTTAGGTTTTTATTTCGAGGTTTTTGCTTATTTAACTCGTATTTTCCTAATTAAACTTTTTCTAACCATAAAAATTCTATTTTTATTGGGGGCTTTTGTTATTGGGGTCTTGAGGAACGAAAGCCCTCAAAAAAATTTTAGTTTCATCGGTTGGTTATCGAGAAACTTAAATTTTTCTCTTTTTGCCCTAATTTATCGAAATTTTTATTTTTCTTGAATTTCTTCAAATTGGAGATCGTCGGTTAAAATTTCCTACTGCATGTGGGTTGTAGGATATGTCTAAACCTTCGTAAGTCCTTATGCCCACTTGTATGGCAAGAAATGGGGCTTTATGGTCAACTTACGCCGTTATTAAATCAAATTTTGGATTTTTATCCTGCTAACTCCTTGTTTCTTTTCTCTTTCTTATTTTGCAGATACTATGGCCTGTACCAAAGTGCCAAGATTGTGTGATCCACTCCGCTTCCGTTCAAATGAAGCCGAGGCACGGTATGCCTACTATATCGGCAAGAAAGTGGAAGGGGGTCGTATGGTGAACCTGGCTGATCTAGCCTTGTTCAACGTAGAGAGCATTCGGTGACATGGGGTGGCTCCCTTGTCATCACATACGGCGGCGTGCACATGTCCGGACTTGGTGCGCCCGGTTCTATTGTAATCTCCCGGTGGTGGGGGATTACAATGATGTCGGCGTGGTCGGGAGTTGCGCATCACTAGCTACGTCAAGGGGGTGCACATTTCTTTTGACTATCGGCAACGGCCGATCTGTTGGGCATTCCCTTCGATGGTCCTATGGTGTCTTGTGCGCCGGGAGAGCCACGGTTTGTTGAGATGGAGATGAGAGCGAGAGATCGACAATCGGTTGCTCCGTCCCGATAGATGGCGGATGAGAGCTTGCTACTTGCGTCCATCTCCACGAGTCTTACGCAAGATTATCCGGCATAATCTGATTCCGCGAGTGGGCACTATGAGAGGGTGTCTCGGCTGACCCGAGTTCTTGATCTACGGCATATGCACTTCGGCGGCCGGTCCGCCTTCCTTACATCATCATGCGGGCGATGATCGGTGCCACATTGTCCGGTCATAGGGGTAATCTACCCTATGGGCGCATGATTACGGTGCTACTTGACCCGTTTGGGGGTGGATCTAGTAGATGAGAAGATCCGGGGAGAAGACCTTCTCGTCGCCTCTAGATTGGGAGGCTATCCGCAAGATGGGGCTGCGAGATGCGGAGGTTAGTGATGAGGAGAGGAACGCGATGGTGCGCCCTCACACTCGGGTCGAGGTGGCCCGATCCTGCGGCTGCCTGCTAGGGCTCGGGGAGATCCGGTCGGCGATGATGATCGTATGTATATGGATGTCGACGCGATACCCCCGCCATCACCCACACGAGGCGGATGGAGTTGGTACTTCGGCTGCGGCGGCTTTCGCACCCGAGGCTGGTCCTTCTCACGATGCTGGTCCTTCACGCCCATCTTCGATATGATGGAGATGTTGCGCGAGATCGAGAGAGACTCGGCGCGGATCGGACCCGAGGATGGAGGATTTGCTAGATGCTCGGCGCATGAGAGTAGAGGAGCTGTTGGCTGCTCGGCACACATCGGCGCGCGGATAGGTGAGCTCATGGAGATCCGGCGTGCGGCCCGACGGGAGAGTAGTCGATCTCACGGCTAGTCTCTGAGGCGACCCGGACTCGGATAGCCTTGGTTGACTAGAGTCTATCTTGAGGACTACGACGAGAGATCGTGAGGCACCGCCTCCTCCTTCGCCTCCGGTTTCCCGATTGTACTTTACCTTTCTTGTACTACGGAGTAGCCGTCCGGGTTGTGGACCGTACTCCGCTTTAGCGATGTATATACGTTGTAGTTCTCTTACTCGGTGTATGTAACTTGGTTTTCTCTTTAATAGATGCGTTATTCTCTTTTTAATTCGGTTTCGGTCATCACTTGTGCTTACAATGTGTTTGTATTAAAGCTTTTAATTTATCCTATCTCGAGTTCACAATTGTTTTGAATGTATGCTAGTTCGGCGGGCAAGGCACGAGAAGCTCGATACCAAGTTGTCACACCCCCAATTCCACACACTTCGAATGGTGTGATGAACCGCCAAATAACCAACGGTTCAACCAGGATCTCTTATAGGCTATCCCCGCGTTATCCAAACTTAACACGCATCCACAATCATAATCGGAGTAATACACAATAGCGGAAAATTTATAAATAATATGAACCGAGAACTAAAATGATACCCATAATATCAAATTATTCTGTGTTTAACTAAGACATAAATATTCAAATACCAAATACATGTCTTATAAATCCAATAAAGAAACCTATAAAAATATCTAATCGAATACACACGAGTTGCACTCACAAGAGGAGTCGTGTGTATCATCTTCAGCTCCAACTTCCATAGCTGCTACAGTTCCATACGGCGACAGGTTCATATAATCTTCAACAGTATATCCTGCATCATCAACTAAAAATATTCGACGTCGAGGGGTGAGCACACAACACGGCTCAGTGAGTAGCCAAAACAATGCAACATTACATATGCATGCAAAAATCAATTTATATCTTTGGTCTTGGTTTATAGTTTGCAATGTGCAATAGAAAGGTTGGGTGATCAAAGGTTAACGGTTATTGATACCGCCTCTATACACAGGGTGTGGAAGCCCGCCCGAAGGTTAACGGTTATCGTCGTCCCCATCCACCCTACCATAACATTATACAACAAAGGTTAACGGTTATTGCTATATAATGCTATACCAACGCGTAAGCCCATGTTAGCGAGGGCTTGCAACCGGGCTCGCTTGCTAACCAATCCTAATGCCAAACAGTGTATCCAAGGCCTCACCCCAAAG
The DNA here is from genome assembly GCA_028583415.1 of Protea cynaroides. NCBI lineage: Eukaryota > Viridiplantae > Streptophyta > Magnoliopsida > Proteales > Proteaceae > Protea > Protea cynaroides. The sequence goes on from CM053274.1 coordinate 13,285,398, forward strand.
ATCCCTCGGAACATCCATAGAGATAGAGCTAAGGCCCCCCGGTAGAGTCGAGAGACTACAAGGACCGAGACCACCTCCCCGATACTCTATGACATAATAGTTCCGCTAAGGTAATGGCGATACGACGATGCCAATGCGCAAGACTTGAGTTAGAGATAGAGCTAAAGTCTTTGAGACCCGCCAAAGGTTAACGTTTATTGACGTTCTCATCACACCTCCCCTGATACTCGCTCGCATCAAGCACATCAACCACACACATACAAGCACATGCCTATTCCTATCATCATCATCATCATCATGTTATAAACAATAAAGTAGATATGCATGAACAAGTAATAGAAATATTGGATGGCATGCTGTATGCACATTACAAACATATTCGCATAGAATCAAACATGGCATAGGACTCAATAGATAGAAAACAGTTTATTATTAACCAATTTAGTTTGGGGTTAAGGTTCCTCACCTTAGCTTGCTAATAGATATTTTCCAAGCTTTCGAATCACTGTTATAACTGTATTATATTGCTAGCAAACCGAACAAAGTCGATAGAATTTAATTAGAATTAATTCAGAATTTAAAAACCATTCTGTCAACTGAGGGTCGATTCTAGGGTCGATGCTAGGGTCGATGGGTCTATCGACCCTCCCTCCATTCTGAACTTCCCGAATGCTGAGGGTCGATGGTAAGAAACACCTAGGGTCGGATGGTCCATCGACCCTAGGTGCGACCCTCGGTGCACTCTTGTCCAATTTCCACTTTTTAATCCATTCTTCATGTTTGGGGTCCTATGACTTGCTTCCTACATTCACCCAACACTCATTCCATGGTCTAGAACCATGTATAATTCATCTAGATAGCTTTCGTGCATCCTCCTATGGTTTTCCATGAAAACCTAACCATGGATGGATGGTTTGGGTTTCTCCGAAATCCTACACTCAACCATATCTAACCTAAGGGCTGTAAAAACTCATGGAATTGGTATCCATACCTGAGAAGATTACTTTTCTCTGCAATTTCTTCTCCTTTTTGCTAAGCCTTCTTCCTAGCCTCCTTTCTTCCTCTTTTCCTTCTTCTCTCTTTCTCTCAATTCAATTAGGGTTGTGAAAGGAGTGAATGTGGCTTAGGAACGTCCTTTAAATAGGCTGGGAATGTCCTATAATAATCCCATTGAGATTTGGAAAGAATCCCAACCGAAAATTAGGAAATTTCCTAATTTCAGTTTCGTCAGAAATCGAGGGTCGATGGGAGGGTCGATGATCCCGTCGACCCTAGGGTCTTAAGCTGTCCGACCCTCCCTCAAAAACTGAGGGTCTGACTTTCTGTATTGGGAGGTCCGACCCTCCCTTAGAATTAAGTGGTTTCGGGTCGATTTCGTACCTGGGATCTCGATATCCTTCATGCCCTTGGTCCATTTGGCTCGACCATGATGGGTAAACCTGGTTCACAATGGTAAGACCGGGTTAAATTGACACGGGTCTTACACCTCCAATACAAGAACAAAGGGTAAGATCGGCATTTTGGGGATTCGCACTATTCACTATAAGTAGGGCGAATCTCGAGGTTTTTTACAGACAACATTTACTGCTCATTACTCTTCCTAGAGATTCACGCTCTGACACTTGGGATGGAAAATCTCACATCACCCCACACTTTTTCTATAATATCTTAGTGGGCTCGATACCAAGCCCATCGACTGTTCACAGAGCCTAACTTCGGCATCGGAGTGGACCCGGGGCATCCAGCCCACCTCCCTTCTTTGTCTTTCCTTGTCTTGCAGGTCCAGTCAGCGAGGAGGACCCACAGGACGGATCTAGGCCGAAATAGTTTGGTGCCCACTGTGGGGCTCGTGAGATTCAACATCGTAAGATAAAGCCAGAGAGGAACCTTTAGTCATGAGCCCAAGAAGAACTTGAAGACAAATGATTAGTCCGAACCCCCCCTGTAATCGAACAGCAAGTAAATCTCGAAAAGGGAGACAGGTCTGATATGCGGTCCGGCAGGGATCGAGGTAAGCGCGCGGCTGACCCGAGCCCCGCACATGAATCTTTTGTCACATATGAACAGTTCGAGACCGTGGCACAATAACTGGCGGTGCTAACACGGTTCGTACAAGGGCTACAGGCCCCAGCTGCCGAAGCCACCTCTCGTCCCCCTGTCGGAGTTGTTCCACCAGCAGACCCACATAGGGAGACTGACCTCCCCAGAGAACCTCGTCACCACCTTGGGCGAGATGGAGCTCGACCCGCAAGACCGGTGACCAGCGCTCGTCCCATCCCAGAATTGAGTGGCACAGGGTCAACTTCACAGTGCGGGAGAATCCTTGCACGAGAAAGGCTCGGCCCACAACCTGGAGCAGCGCCTCGGCTGGATGAGGACGCAATGGATGAGCTCTTGGTCCCGCAGCGCATAGCGCTACCAGAGGTTTTCATGGGCGCAGACAAGCCAAATTCTCCCATGGACCCAGAGGTGGCGACGACTCTTGCGGACCAATTAGCAGCATTGCACCGAAAGGTCGAAATCATGGCAAAGGCTGGCATCACTCAGGACGAATATAGGGATTACTCAACAGACAACCCTGTCACCGACATCATCATGAGGGTACCCTTACCCAAATGGTTTACCATGCCGCCAGTGGATTCTTATGATGGGTCTACGGATCCTGTCGATCACCTGAACAATTTCGTAGGCGCGATGGTCCTCCATGCATACCCCGATGCCATTATGTACAGAGCCTTCCCCCTTACACTAAAGGGCGCGGCTCGGATGTAGTTCAACAACCTACCACCCCGGTCTATTGACTCTTTTAAGAGCATGGGAAGACTATTCCGGATGCATTTTCAAGGAAGCAGGGTGCAACGGAAGACCAGTGCACACCTAATGAACATGAGACAGAGGTCCGGTGAGACCCTAAGGGCGTTCTTGGCCAGATTCAACCTTGAGGGCCTACAAGTTAAATACATCGATGAGGCAATTCACTTTGCCACATTGAGAGCAGCGGTCACCGACCCAAAGTTCAAATTTTCCATAGCCAAAAAGGAACCGGCAGACCTACAGGAGCTTTTGGCACGGTGTGAGAAATTTGCCACCGCCAACGAAATCTACAAGACAAGCAAAAGCCTAACTGACACCCCCCACAAGAGAGTGGATGAGAGGCAAGACCTTACACGACCAGGAGAAAGCAAGAGATCAAGGAGAGAAGAAGCGCGGGTGAGAGGATTACTTCAGAAGAAATTCAATGATTACACCCCACTCAACCGATCCCTAGGGGATGTGTACACCCTCATTGCTAATGATGGTATCTACAGAAGCCTCAGAAGATCGTAACCGAAGCAAAAAGGAGAAATCCGAACAAATATTGCTAGTATCACAGGGACATCGGCCACACTATCGATGAATGCCAAAATTTGCAAGCTGAAATTGAAGACCTCATCCAACGAGGTTATTATCGGCAGTACGTCGATCATAATGCTCCGAGAGTTCCGGCTGCCACAGCTGAGGATTGGAGAACGCAACCTCCCCTACCAAGGGTGAGGAGCCCTGAGAGAGAGCCAAGAAGGCAAGAGGAGAGAGAGCCCAGGAGGGGTGACAGAAGAGAAGTTCACAGAGATCCTCCTAGGGAGGACAGAAGAAGAGATAGAGCGGCTGAGCCTCGGTACCAAGAGAGGCATCTCGACCAAGAACCCGCTCAACATATGGAGATACGAGAAAGAGACCTAACCCGGCTATCACACCCCAATTCTGCACTATTAAGAATGGTGTGATGAACCGCTAATAAACCAACGGTTCAACCAGGATCTCAAATATGCTATCCCCGTTTTATCTGAACCCCATACATCCATAATCATAATCAGAGTAAATACACAATAGCGGAAGTCTTATAATAAGAAGAACTGAGAATCTATGTGATATTAAAATTTAAATAACAATTTATTCTGTTTCAACTCAGACATAAATATTTAAATACCAAATACATGTCTTAATAAATCCAAATAAAGAAACCTATAAAATATCTAATCAAATACACACGAGTTGCACTCGCAAGCGGAGTCCTGTGTATCCACTTCAGCTCCAGCTTCCATTGCTGCCACGTTCCCATACACAGACGCATTCATATAATCTTCAACGGTATAACCTGCATCATCAACTAAAATATTCGACGTCGAGGGGTGAGCACACATCACGGCTCAGTGAGTAGCCAATACAATGCAACAATACATATGCATGCAATCAATTTATATCTTTGGTCTGGTTTAAAGTTTACAGTATGCAATAGAAAGGTTTAGGTAGTCAAATGTCACGTTTATTGACCCCGCCTCTATACACAAGTGTGTGACATCACCCAAAGATCACGTTTATCGTCGACTCCCATGCACCCAACCATGAACATTATATAACAAAGATTAATGTTATTGCTATATATTGCCATACCAACACGTAAGCCCCTGTTGGCGAGGGCTATAAACTGGCTCGCAACTAACCAATCTTAATGCCAAAAGTGTATCCAAGGCCTCACCCCAGCATCCCTCAGAATGTCCATAGAGATAGAGCTAAGGCCCCCCAGTAGAGTCAGAGACTACAAGGACCGAGACCACCTCCCCTGATACTCTACGACATAATAGTTTTGCTAAAGTAATGGCGATACGACGATGCCAATGCACAAGACTTGAGTTAGAGATAGAGCTAAAGTGCTGAGACTCGCCAAAGGTTAACGTTTATTGACGTTCTCATCACACCCCCTCGATACTCGCTCGCATCAAGTACATCAACCACACACATACAAGCACATGCCTATTTCTATCATCATCATCATCATCATCATGTCATAAACAATAAAGTAAATATGCATGAACAAGTAATAGAAATATTGGATGGCATGCTGTATACACATTACAAACATATTCGCATAGAATCAAGCATGGCATAGGACTCAAGAAAAATAGAAAACAGTTTTGTTATTAATCAATTAGTTTGGAGTTCTGGTTCCTCACCTTAGCTTGCTAAAAGATACTTTTCCAAGCTTTAGAATCACCTTTACAATGTTACTATATTGCTAGAAGACCTAACAAAGTCGATAGAATTTAATTAGAATTAATTCTAGATTTAAAAACCACTATGTTAACTGAGGGTCGGAGGTAGGGTCGGAGTCCTGATCGAACCTGGGTGCGACCCTCCCCAAACTCTGAACTTCCCAAACACTGAGGGTCGATGGTCAGAATCACCTAGGGTCGGATGGTCATCGACCCTCGGTGCGACCCTCGGTGCACTTTGGTCCAATTCCCTCTTTTAGTCCATTCTTCGTGCTTGGGATCCTATGTCTTGCTCCTACTTTCCATTCTACATTCATTCCATGGTCTGAAACCATGTATAACCCACCTAGATAGCTTTCATGCATTCTCCTATACTTTTCCATGAAAACCTAACCATGGGTTGATGGTTTGGGTTTCTCCGAGATCACACTCTCATCAATAGCTAACCTAAGGTCTGTAGAAACTCATGAAATTAGTATCCATACCTGAGAAGAATAATCCTTCTCTGCAACTCTTCTCTTTTGGCTTAATTCTCTTCCTTGTTTCTCTTCTTCTTCTTTTCCTTCTCTTCTCTTTCTCTCAATTCAATTAGGGTTGTGAAAGGAGTGAAAGTGGCTTAGGGACGTCCTTTAAATAGAGTAAGAACATCCTAAAATAAGTCCATTTGAGATTAGGAAAGAATCCCAATCGAAAATTAGGAAATTTCCTAATTTTATTTCCTACGGTAACCGAGGGTCGATGATCCCGTCGACCCTAGGGTTCTAAGCTGTCCGACCCTCCCTTCAACACTGAGGGTCTGACTTTCTGTTTTGGGAGGTCCGACCCTGCTTAGCTGGGTATGAGACCCTTCCCCTATTTTAAGTGTTTTTGGGTCGATTTGATACCTGGGATCTCGATCTCCTTCATGCCCTTGGTCCATTTGACTTGACCATGATGGGTAAACCTGGTTCAAGGTGGTAAGACCGGGTTAGATTGACACGGGTCTTACAACTCCCCCCTACTTATAAAAATTTCGTCCTCGAAATTGTACGTACCTTCTGAATCAAATAAGTGAGGGTATTGCTTTCGCATAGCATTTTCTTCTTTCCATGTAATTTCTTCCATGTCTCTACTTTTCCATGTGACCTTAACATAGTAGATATCTCTGTTGCGTAGACGTTGAACCTTTTGACTAGTGATTTCTGTTGATGTTACTTCAAATGTCAAATCATCAGTCAATTCCAACAAATCCACTGTCAAAACATGCGTTGGGTCTTTGACATACTTCTTCAATAGGAAAATGTGAAATACGTCATGCACACTTGACATAGATGGTAGTAGGGCTAACTGATAAGCCACTTTTCCACGCTTAGCTAGAATTTCATATGGCCCAACATATCTTGGACTTAGTTTCCCTTTCTGTCCGAACCTCTTCAATCCTCGCATAGGCGATACCTTCAAAAATACTTTATCACCTACGCCGAACTCCAGATCTCTTCGTCGAGTGTCTGCATATTTCTTCTGACGGTTCTGAGCTGTTCTCCCTCTTTCCTTGATGATGTCGACCACTCGGCAAGTCTCTTCAACAAATTCCGGTCCAACAATACTACGTTCTCCAACTTCATTCCAAAACAAGGGAGTTCGACACTTCTTGCCATACAGTGCTTCATAAGGTGACATCTGTATAGTAGCCTGATAGCTGTTATTATAAGCAAACTCGATCAGTGGTAATCTTTCATCCCATGATCCCTTGAAGTCAATTACACATGCTCGTAGCATATCTTCTAGAATCTAAATTGTACGCTCCGACTATCCATCTGTCTGTGGGTGGAATGCAGTACTGAACTTCAATGTTGTACCCATAGTCTTTTGCAATCCCTCCCAAAGCTTGGAAGTAAATCGTGGATCTCTATCAGACACAATGCTTTCTGGTACACCGTGTAACCGAACAATACTATCCACAGTGTTATTATAATGCTAGCAAACCTAACAAAGTCGATAGAATTTAATTAGAATTAATTTCTAATTTAAAAACCATGCTATTAACTGAGGGTCGATCAGAGGGTCGATGCTCAGAATGCATAGGGTCGATGGGTCTATCGACCCAGTCCTCTGTCTGAACTTCCCGAATGCTGAGGGTCGATGGTCAGGGTGCATAGGGTCGATGGGTCTATCGACCCTGTTGCGACCCTCTGTGCAATCAGGTCTAATTTCTAATTTTTAGTTCATTCTTCATGTTTGGGGTCCTATGGCTTGCTTCCACATTCCATTAAACATTCGTTCCATGGTTTGAAACCATGATTCATCCTCCTAGATGGCTTTCATGCATTATCCTCGGATTTTCCATGAAAACCTAACCATGGATGGATGGTTTGGGTTTCTCCGAAATCCTACACTCAATCATATCTAACCTAAGGTCTGTAGAACTCATGGAATTAGTATCCACACCTGAGAAGATTACTTTTCTCTGGAAATTATTCTCCTTTTTGCTAAGTCTTCTTCCTTGCCTCTTTTCTTCCTCTTTTCCTTCTTCTCTCCTTCTCTCAATTCAATTAGGGTTGTGAAAGGAGTGAAAGTGGCTTAGGGACGTCCTTTAAATAGAGTAGAAATGTCCTATAATAGTCCCATTGAGATTTGGAAAGAATCCCAATCAAAAATTAGGAAATTTCCTAATTTCAGACTCGGCAGTGAGTGAGGGTCGATTAGAGGGTCGATGATCCCATCGACCCTGTGGTCTGACACTGTCCGACCCTCTGTCCATTTTTCAGGGTCTGAGTTTCTAATTTGAGAGGGTCGACCCTGTTTAGCTGGGTATGCGACCCTTGCCCTATTTTAAGTGTTTTTGGGTCGATTTGATACCTGGGATCTCGCTCTCCTTCACGCCCTTGGTCCAATGACTCGACCATGATGGGTAAACCTGGTTCAAGGTGGTAAGACAGGGTTAGTTTGACACGGGTCTTACAACGTCCCTAAGCCACTTTCACTCCTTTCACAACCCTAATCGAATTGAGAGAAAGAGAGGAGAATGAAAGAGGAAGAAGAAAGGGAAGGAAGAGAAATTAAGTCAAAAGAGAAGAGTTGCAGAGAAAGATTATTCTTCTCAGGTATGGATACTAATTCCATGAGTTTCTACAGACCTTAGGTTAGTTAATGTTGAGAGTGTGATCTCAGAGAAACCCAAACCATCAATCTATGGTTAGGTTTTCATGGAAAACCATAGGAAAATGCATGAAATCTATCTAGGTGGGTTATACATGGTTTCAGACCATGGAATGAATGTAGAGTGGAATGTAGGAGCAAGCCATAGGATCCCAAGCACGAAGAATGGATTAAAAGAGAGAACTGGACCAAAGTGCACCAAGGGTCGCACCAAGGGTCGATGACCATCTGACACTAGGTGTTCCTGACCATCGACCCTCAGTGTTCGGGAAGTTCAGAGTTAAGGGAGGGTCGCACCCAGGGTCGATCCTGACTCTGACCCTACCTCCGACCCTCAGTTAACAGAATGGTTTTTAATTCCGAATAAATTCTAATTAAATTCTATCGACTTTGTTAGGTCTTCTAGCAATATAATAACAATATAAAGGTGATTATAAAGCTTGGAAAATTATCTATTAGCAAGCTAAGGTGAGGAACCAGAACTCCAAACTAAGTTGGTTAATAACAAAAACTGTTTTCTATTTCTTGAGTCCTATGCTATGCTTGATTCTATGCGAATATGTTTGTAATGTGCATACATCATGCCATCCAATATTTTTGTTACTTGTTCATGCATATTTACTTTATTGTTTATAACGTTATGATGATGATGATAGGAATCGGCATGTGCTTGTATGTGTGTGGTTAATGTACTTGATGCGAGCGAGTATCAGGGGAGGTGTGATGAGAACGTCAATAAACATTAACCTTTGGCGGGTCTCAGCACTTTAGCTCTATCTCTAACTCAAGTCTTGTGCATTGGCATCGTCGTATCGACATTACTTTAGCAAAACTATTATGTCGTAGAGTATCAGGGGAGGTGGTCTCGGTCCTTGTAGTCTCTGACTCTACCTGGGGGCCTTAGCTCTATCTCTATGGACATTTTGAGGGATGCTGGGGTGAGGCCTTGGATACACTGTCTGGCATTAGGATTGGTTAGTTGCGAGCCCAGTTTGCAGCCCTCGCCAACAGGGGCTTACGTGTTGGTATGGCACTATATAGCAATAAACGTAATCTTTGTTATATAATGTTCATGATTGGGTGCATATGAGTTGACGATAAACGTGATCTTCGGGTAACGTCACACACTCGTGTATAGAGGCGGGGTCAATAAATGCGATCTTTGACTACCTAAACCTTTCTATTGCATACTACAAACTTTAAACCAGACCAAAGATATAAATTGATTTGCACGCATATGTATTGTTGCATTGTTTTGGCTACTCACTGAGCCGTGATGTGTGCTCACCCCTCGACGTCGAATATTTTTAGTTGATGATGCAGGTTATACCGTTGAAGACTACATGAACGCGTCTGTGTACAGGAACGTAGCAGCAATGGAAGCTGGAGCTGAAGAGGATACACACGACTCCTCTTGCGAGTGCAACTCGTGTGTATTTGATTAGATATTTTATAGATTTCTTTATTGGATTTATTAAGACATGTATTTGGTATTTAAATATTTATGTCTCAGTTGAAAATAGAATAATGTGCTATTAAATTATCGATATCATTTTAGTTTCTCAATTCATGTTATTATAAGACTTCTGCTATTGTGTATTTACTCTGATTATGATTACGGATGTGTGTAAGTTTGGATAACGCGGGGATAGCCTATTTGAGATCCTGGTTGAACCATTGGTTTATTAGCGGTTCATCACACCATTATGAGATGTGTGGAATTGGGGTGTGACAACTTGGTATCAGAGCGTCTCAGGCCTTGCTCGCCGAACTAACATACATTCAAGACAATTGTGAACTGAGATAGGACAAAAGTAAAAACAATAATATAAACACACTGTAAGCACAGGTGATGATTGAGACCAAATTTAAAAAGAGAATAATGCATCTATTAAAGGGGAAACAAGTTACATACAATGAGTGAGAGAAACAAAATGTATATACATAACTAAAGCAGAGTACAGTCCACAACCCGGACAGTTACTCTGTAGTACAAGAAAATAAAGTACAATCAAGAAGCTGGAGGCGAAGGAGGAGGCGAGGCCTCACGATCTCGATCATAGTCCTCAGCATAGATCCTAGTCAACCAGGCCACCTGGGTCTGGGTCATCCGGAGACTAGCTGCAAGATTGGCTACCCTCCTATCAGTCGCCCGCTTGACCGATAACAGCTCATCCACCCTCATACGCTGATCCATCCTTAGATCAAATCTGCGTTGAGCCTCCCTGATCTCCTGCAGCATCTCCATTATGTCAGAAGGTGGGAGTGAAGGACCAGCCGCATGAGAAGGACCAGCCTCAAGTACAGGATCCGCCACAGAAGAAGTACCAACACCAGCCGCATGTGTGGGTGAAGGCGGTGGTATCGAGTCGACATCCATATACATACGGTCATCATCCTCGACAGGATCCACGTGAGCTCTAGCAGCGGCAGCAGCAGCCTCGGCATTAGCCATCTCGATACGAGTGTGAGGGCGCACCATCGCGTTCCTCTCCTCATCACTAACCTGGGCATCCCGCATACCCATCTTGCAGATTGCCTCCCAATCTAGAGGCGACGAGAAGGTCTTCTCCTGGATCTTCTCATCTAACAGGTCAACCCCTAGACGGGTCAGTAGCACTGTAATCATTCGTCCATAGGGTAGATTATCCCTATGACCGGACAATGTAGCACTAATCATAGTCCGCATGATGATGTATGGAAGGCAGACGGGCTGGCGTGTGCATATACTGTATATCAGGAACTGGGTCAGCTGAGAAACCCTCTCATAGTGCCCACTCTATGGGATCAGATTATGCTGGATAATCTTGCAGAAGACCAGTGGAGCTGGACGCAAATAACAAGCTCTCATCTGCCATCGATCAGGACAGAGCAACTGATTGTCGATCTCTGCCCTCATCTCCATCTCAACAAACTGGGGCTCTCCAGGCGCACAGTACACCATGGGGCCATCATAAGGAATGCCCAACAAGTCGGCCAGCTATCGATAGTCGAAAGAAATATCTACCCCTTTGACGTAGCTAGTGATGCGCAACTCCTGACCATGCTCAACGTCATTGTAATTCCCCACCATCTGGAGATTACAATAGAACTAGCGCACCAAATCCGGACATGTGCACGCATCGTAGGTGATGACAGGAAGCCACCCCATGTCACCAAAGGCTCCCTCTACGTTGAACACGGCTAACTCAGCCAAGTTCACCATACGACCACCCTCAACCTTCTTACGGGCAAAGTCAGCATACCGTGCCTTGGCTTCATTAGAACAAAAGCGAAGGGGATCACGAACTCTGGGTACCTTGGTACGAGCCATGGTATCTGCAAAACAAGAAGGAGAAGGAAAAATAAGGAAATTATGGGATAAAAATCCGAAATTGATTTAATAACGACGTAAGTTGACCATAAAGCCCCATTTCTCACCATATAAGTGGGCATGAGAACTTACGTAGGTTAAAATACATCCTACAACCCACATATAGTAGGAAATTTTAACTGGCGAAGCCCAATTTGAAGAAATTCAAGAAAATCAAAAAGGTCGACAAATTAGGACAAAAAGAGAAAATTTCAAGTTTCTCGATAACCAACCGATGAAACTCAAAAAATTTTTAGGGCTTTCATTCCTCGAGACACCAATAACAAAAGCCCCCAATAAAAATCGAATTTTTACGGTTCGAAAAAGTTTAATTTGGAAAATACAAGTTAAATGTGCGAAAATCTAGAAATGGAAACCTAAAAACAGGTAAAAATGGGAAGACGTACCTGTATGGATGACGTGGACGTCGAAACCCAGAGTCAAACCGATCAAAAACGGTGGAGTAGCACTGTAGCAACTCAGAGAGGAGAGAAGAGTCGAAACGGAGGAGAAATAGTGAGAAATGACCCAGAATCGGATCTTAAAAATCTGATTTTTGGTCCGAGGGTCGGACAATTCGACTAGAACCATCGACCCTCGAATCGACCCTCGCATCGACCCTCAGCTCTCGGGAATCTGACAGAAAATCAAGGGTCGGAACTGAGGGTCGGACACCCATCGACCCTCGCATCGACCCTCAGCTCTCAGGAAGAACAGGTCATTCCCAGGGTCGGACATACCATCGACCCTCACCATCGACCCTGCACAGAAAAGACAGTATTTTTTTATATATGAGCTAGAATTGGAATTGATTATCGGTTAACGTGTCTACATGAAATATGAATGACCTCACCTATTTTGATGATTTTCAGGCACCACCAATCACAGAAAAGAATTATGTCTGGACGTAGGGTAACCCGACAGACCCGAAATGCAGTCCCACCACCACCACCCGTGGAGGAGACTAGTTAAAAGAATAATTATGAATCGGGTAATCAAGAAAAGGCAAACCCTACAAATTTACCACCTCCACCACTAGAGCTAGCAACAGTGGTAATGAATCTGGCACTTCAGCTGCAGCGGATGCAACACGCACAGGCTCAGATGCAGGTTGCCATGGGAATTATGTTTCAAGCCACTCAGGCTGCACCCATGCACACAGGACAAGCCAGTGCAGCACCGGTGGGTAACCACCCAGCTCATCAGACACCTCCACAACCTACTGCACAGATTCCAGTGCAGGTTCCAGAAGCAGCTCAGGGTGAATACCAGTATCCACACCATATGTTTGGGGCAAACCCCCAAAACCAGTTGGACCACTCCCGACTAGTGGAGAGATTTTTGAAGATGAAATCGAGAGAATTCAACGGCAAACCGTCTAATCCGTTGTGGTCAGCCCACTGGATAGACGAGATGGAGAGAAATTTCCTCATGATGACTATCACAGAGGAAGAGAAAGTACTATGTGCCACCTTCATGCTCAAGGACGACGCACATTATTGGTGGAAATCCACGAAGACATATCTACTGACCAAGCATGCCCTACTGACATGGGCTATATATAAAGAAGCCTTCTTTGAGAAATATTTTCCACGGAGCTTCAGAGATTCGATGGAGAAGGAGTTCCTGAGCCTATATCAGGGACAGATGACTGTGGACTCATATCAACAGCGCTACGAAGAGCTGTTTTTCTTTGCACCGGCTAGCATGCAAGAAGAAGATACCAAAACCCGTAGGTTCGTCACCGGACTGAGAGGAAGCATCAGGGAACATGTTCTAGGCTTAGAGAAGAAAATTTATAATGAAGCTGTCCAGATTGCTCGAGTGATTGAATCGAGCCAGAAGGAGAGTTATTTTACTCAGAATAGAGGCATCAAAAGGCGAGCCGGAAATTCCTACAACGGAGGCAATAACAGGATGTACAAGCCTTTCCGTCCTCAGAATTTTACTGCTGCAACCAAGACTACTCCAGTAGCTCAACCTCAGCCAAAGTCAAATTCTGAAGTCCTGAAGTGTTTTAAGTGCAACCAACCCAGACATATGGCAAGGGAGTGTCCAAAGCCCAAGAAGCAGTTACATCAGGGACGAGTATATGCTGTTACGTCCGAAGATGCGGCCGCATCACCCGATGTGGTCACAGGTATTACTGAAACTTTTAAAGTTATAATTACATTAAATGAGCATGTACACTAAGTAAAGATAAATCACAGGTATTGTACCTATAAATTGCGTACCCGCCAGAGTACTCTTCGATTCCGGAGCTACTCATTCATTTATATCTGTGTCCTTTGGAAAGAAGATGAAATTACCCATCAAAACGTTAGACTACAAATTACTTGTACGGTCATCGACGGGGTTAGAAGTGGAACTAGAGAAAGGTTATGGACCATGTCCAGTTCTCATTGGAGAGAAGACTTTAGATGCAACCTTGATACAACTTGAGATGGCTGACTTTGATTTCATCTTGGGAATGGACTGGTTAGCTCAGCATTCTGCAAATCAATTATGCGCCGAAAAGAAGCTAACGTTCAAAGACAAAGAAGGGGCAGAACTAAGTTTTTCGGGAACCAAACTTCCCCGGAGACGTAAGCTCATACTTTCAGCACTAAAGGCTAAGAAGTGCCTTGAGAAGGGGGCAATCGGGTATCTAGTATCCGTGGTCGACCTAACCAAGGACGCGCCACGAATGGAAGATATTGACGTTGTGCGGGACTATCCTAATGTATCTCCGGAGGAACTACCCGGATTACCATCCGATCGAGCCACAGAGTTTGTGATAGACCTTGTACCTGAAGCCGCACCCGTATCAAAAGCACCCTATAGAATGGCTCCAACGGAACTGAAGGAAGTAAAGGTGCAACTACAAGAACTACTGGACAAGGGTTATATTCAGGTATATCTCCATGGGGGGCACCGGTGTTGTTCGTAAAGAAGATGGATGGTAGCATTCGATTATGCATCGACTATCGGGAGTTGAATAAACTGACAATCAAGAATCGATATCCACTACCTCGCATCGATAACTTGTTCGATCAGTTACAAGGAGCAAGAGTATTTTCTAAGATCGATCTTCGATCAAGCTATCATCAGCTGAAGATTAAAGAAGGTGATATTCCAAAGACAGCATTCAGGACCAGATTTGGACATTATGAATTTTTGGTTATGTCTTTCGGATTAACTAATGCACCGGCAACGTTCATGGAACTTATGAACCGAGTTTTCCACGATATGTTGGATACGTCGGTTATAGTATTTATTGATGACATATTGGTATACTCCAAGGACAAGGAAACCCATATCAAGAACCAAAATGCAGCCCTACAGCGTTTAAGGAAAGAGAAGTTATATGCCAAATTTTCAAAGTGTGAGTTTTGGCTAAGTGAAGTCGCATTCCTAGGCCATGTAGTATCCGCTGAAGGAATCAAAGTGGACCCCAGCAAGATCGAGGCTATTCTGAAGTGGGAAGCACCAAAGAGCGTTTCAGAAATTAGAAGTTTTCTGGCCTAGCTGGTTATTATCGGAGATTCGTAGATGACTATTCTTCGATTGCCGTACCTCTCACCAGTTTGACTAAGAAAGGTGAAAAGTTTGTGTGGACCGATAAATGTGAGAAGAGTTTCCAAACACTGAAGACCAGATTGATATCCGCCCCGATTTTGACTATTCCCGTTCCAAGACAGACATTTACTTTATACACTGATGCGTCGGGACTGGGACTAGGATGTGTGCTTATGCAAGGAGAGCAAGTAATTGCTTATGCTTCAAGACAGTTAAAGGTACATGAGAAAAATTATCCCACTCATGATCTGGAGCTAGCAGCAGTAGTACATGCTGTCTAGATATGGAGACATTACCTATATGGAGAGAAATTTTAGATTAAGTCGGACCATAAAAGTCTTACTTATTTATTTAATCAGAAGGAGTTGAATATGAGACAACGAAGATGGCTGGAACTATTGAAAGACTATGATTGTGATATCCAGTATCATCCGGGAAAAGCGAACGTAGTAGCGGATGCATTAAGTAGAAAAGCAATGATAAAATCTCAAGGAGAAGTTAGCACAACCGCAACAATGTGTATTACCGGAATGGTATTCAATCACGACAACGAGCAGTATGTGATAGATACAACGGATGAATCAGCCGACCAAGGGTTTATTCATCGGTTTTTGAATATGTTCGCGGTATTAAAGATTATACCGGATATAGTGGATGAAGTGAAGATAACTATCAAAGCAGATCCTTATTTGAGAACAGTACAAGAAGATATTGAGAAAGGTAGGACTAGCCCTGAGTTCACTTTAGATGACGAGAAGGTACGGAAATACAAAGGAAGAATATGTGTACCTTAAACAGAAAGTATGGACATTAGACACCGACTGATGAAAGATGCCCATACCACCATCTATTCGATACATCCTGGAAGTACAAAAATGAATCATGATCTGAAGAAACTATATTGGTAGAGGGGAATGAAAGCAGATGTAGCCAAGTTCGTGTCTCAATGCCAAAATTGTCAGAAAGTAAAGGCTGAACGACAAAGACCCGCAGGACTGTTGCATCCATTACCGGAACCAGCATGAAAATGGGACTGCATCACTATGGATTTCGTCACGGGAATACCATTGACTCCTCGAGTAGTTGACGCAGTTTGGGTGATTGTGGACCGTCTGACTAAAACAGCTCGCTTCATACCTATACGACCTCAGTATACACAGGAAAGGTTAGCGAAGCTGTATGTGGATAACATTGTTCGATTACATGGTGTTCCAGAAAGCATTGTGTCCGATAGAGATCCACGATTTACTTCCAAGTTTTGGGAAGGATTGCAAAAGGCTATGGGTACAACGTTAAAGTTCAGTACTGCATTCCACCCACAGACAGATGGACAGTCGGAGCGTACAATACAGATTCTAGAAGATATGCTACGAGCATGTGTGATTGATTTTAAAGGATCGTGGGACGAAAAGTTACCATTGATCGAGTTCTCTTATAACAATAGCTATCAGGCTACTATACAGATGTCACCTTATGAAGCACTGTATGGCAGGAAGTGTCAAACTTTCTTATTTTGGAACGAAGTGGGAGAACGTAGTATAGTTGGACCAGAATTTATGGAAGAAACTTGCCGAGTGGTCGACATCATCAAGGAAAGAGTGAGAACAGCTCAAAACCGTCAGAAACATTATGCAGATACTCGACGAAGAGATTTGGAGTTCACCGTAGGTGATAAAGTATTTTTGAAGGTATCGCCTATGCAAGGATTGAAGAGGTTCGGACAGAAAGGGAAACTAAGTCCAAGATATGTCGGACCATATGAAATTCTAGCTAAGCATGGAAAAGTGGCTTATCAGTTAGCACTACCACCATCTATGTCAAGTGTGCATGACGTATTTCACATTTCCCTATTGAAGAAGTATGTCAAAGACCCAACGCATGTTTTGATAGTGGATTTGCTGGAATTGACTGATGATTTGACATTTAAAGTAACACCAATAGAAATCACTAGTCGAAAGGTTCAACGTCTACGCAATAGAGATATCTACTATGTTAAGGTCACATGGAAAAGTAGAGACATGGAAGAGATTACATGGGAAGAAGAGAATGCTATGCGAAAGCAATACCCTCATTTATTTGATTCAGAAGGTACGTACAATTTTGAGGACGAAATTTTTATAAGTTGGGGGGAGTTGTAAGACCCATGTCAATCAAACCCGGTCTTACCACCTTGAACCAGGTTTACCCATCATGGTCGAGTCAAATGGACCAAGGGCGTGAAGGAGATTGAGATCCCAGGTATCAAATCGACCCAAAAACAATTAAAATAGGGGAAGGGTCGCATACCCAGCTAAGCAGGGTCAGACCACCCAAAACTGAAAGTTAGACCCTCAAATTTGAAGGGAGGGTCGGACATCTTGAGCCCTAGGGTCGACGGGATCATCGACCCTCCAATCAACCCTCGGATTCTGCCGAAATAAAAATTAGGAAAATTTCCTAATTTTCGATTGGATTCTTTCCTAATCTTAAAGGAACTTATTTTAGGATGTTCCTAGTCTATTTAAAGGACGTCCCTAAGCCACTTTCACTCCTTTCACAACCCTAATCGAATTGAGAGAAAGAGAGGAGAAGGAAAGAGGAAGAAAAAAGGGAAGGAAGAGAAATTAAGCCAAAAGAGAAGAGTTGCAGAGAAAGATTATTCTTCTCAGGTATGGATACTAATTCCATGAGTTTCTACCGACCTTAGGTTAGTTAATGTTGAGAGTGTGATCTCGGAGAAACCCAAACCATCAATCTATGGTTAGGTTTTCATGGAAAACCATAAGAAAATGCATGAAAGCTATCTAGGTGGGTTATAAATGGTTTCAGACCATGGAATGTAGGAGCAAGCCATAGGATCCCAAGCACGAAGAATGGATTAAAAGAGAGAACTGGACCAATATGCACTGAGGGTCGCACCAAGGGTCGATGACCATCCAACCCTAGGTGTTCCTGACCATCGACCGTCAGTGTTCGGGAAGTTCAGAGGTAAAGAAGGGTCGCACCCAGGGTCGATCCTGACTCCGACCCTACCTCCGACCCTCAGTTAACAGAATGGTTTTTAATTCCGAATAAATTCTAATTAAATTCTATCGACTTTGTTAGGTCTTCTAGCAATATAATAACAATATAAAGGTGATTATAAAGCTTGAAAAAGTATCTATTAGCAAGCTAAGATGAGGAACCAGAACTCCAAACTAAGTTGGTTAATAATAAAAATGGTTTTATATTTCTTGAGTCCTATGCTATGCTTGATTCTATGCGAATATGTTTGTAATGTGCATACAACATGCCATCCAATATTTCTGTTACTTGTTCATGTAAATTTACTTTATTATTTATAACGTGATGATGATGATGATAGGAATAGGCATGTGCTTGTATGTGTGTGGTTGATGTACTTGATGCGAGCGAGGATTAGGGGAGGTGTGATGAGAACGTCAATAAACGTTAACCTTTGGCGGGTCTCAGCACTTTAGCTCTATCTCTAACTCAAGTCTTGTGCATTGGCATCATCGTATCACCATTACTTTAGCAGAACTATTATGTCGTAGAGTATCAGGGGAGGTGGTCTCGGTCCTTGTAGTCTCTGACTCTACCGGGGGGCCTTAGCTCTATCTCTATGAACATTCTGAGGGATGCTGGGGTGAGGCCTTGGATACACTGTTTGGCATTAGGATTGGTTAGTTGCGAGCCCAGTTTGCAGCCCTCGCCAACAGGGGCTTACGTGTTGGTATGGCACTATATAGCAATAAACGTAACCTTTGTTATACAATGTTCATGATTGGGTGCATGTGAGTTGACGATAAATGTGATCTTCGGGTAACGTCACACCCTCGTGTATAGAGGCGGGGTCAATAAACGCGACCTTTGACTACCTAAACCTTTCTATTGCATACTGTAAACTTTAAACCGGACCAAAGATATAAATTGATTTGCACGCATATGTATTGTTGCATTGTTTTGGCTACTCACTGAGCCGTGATGTGTGCTCACCCCTCGACGTCGAATATTTTTAGTTGATGATGCAGGTTATACCATTGAAGACTACATGAACGCGTCTGCCTACGGGAACGTGGCAGCAATGGAAGCTGGAGCTGAAGAGGATACACACGACTCCTCTTGCGAGTGCAACTCGTGTGTATTTGATTAGATATTTTATAGGTTTCTTTATTGGATTTATTAAGACATGTATTTGGTATTTAAATATTTACGTCTCAGTTGAAAACAGAATAATGTGCTATTAAATTATCGATATCATCTTAGTTTCTCAGTTCATGTTATTATAAGACTTCCGCTATTTTGTATTTACTCTGATTATGATTACGGATATGTGTAAGTTTGGATAACGCGGGGATAGCCTATTTGAGATCTGGTTGAACCATTGATTTATTAGTGGTTCATCACACCATTCTGAGATGTGCGGAATTAGGGTGTGACAAAAGTAATGGCGATACGACGATGCTAATGCACAAGACTTGAGTTAGAGATAGAGCTAAATTGCTGAGACCCGCCAAAGGTTAATGTTTATTGACGTTCTCATCACACCTCCCCTGAAACTCGCTCGCATCAAGCACACCAACCACACACATATAATCACATGCCAATTCCTATCATCATCATCATCATCATGTTATAAACAATAAAATAATTATGCATGAACAAATAATAGAAATATTGGATGACATGTTGTATGCACATTACAAACATCTTCGCATAGAATCAAGCATGGCATAGGACTCAAGAAAATAGAAAACAGTTTTGTTATTACCCAATTAGTTTGGAGTTCTGGTTCCTCACCTTAGCTTGCTAAAAGGTACTTTTCCAAGCTTTAGAATCACCCTTACAATGTTATTATATTGCTAGAAGACCTAACAAAGTCGATAGAATTTAATTAGAATTAATTCCAGATTTAAAAACAACTCTGTTAACTGAGGGTCGGAGGTAGGGTCGGAGTCAGGATCGACCCTAGGTACGACCCTCCCTTAACCCTGAACTTCCCGAACACTGAGGGCCGATGGTCAGAATCACCTAGGGACGGATGGTCATCGACCCTCGGTGCGACCCTCTGTGCACTTTGGTCCAAATCCCTTTTTTAATCCATTCTTCGTGTTTGGGTCCCATGGCTTGCTTCTACCTTCCATTCAACATTCATTCCATGGTCTAGAACCATGAATCATCCACCTAAATAGCTTTCATGCATTCTTCTATGATTTTCCATGAAAACCTAACCATAGATTGATGGTTTGGGTTACTCCGAGATCACACTCTCACTAATAACTAACCTAAGGTTTGTAGAAACTCATGGAATTAGTATCCATACCTGAGAAGAATAATCCTTCTCTGCAACTCTTCTCTTTCGGCTTAATTCTCTTCCTTGTTCCACTTCTTATTCTTTTCCTTCTATTCTCTTTCTCTCAATTCAATTAGGGTTGTGAAAGGAGTGAAAGAGGCCTAGGGATGTCCTTTAAATGGAGTAGGAACATCCTAAAATAATTCCCTCTGAGATTAGGAAAGAATCCCAATCAAAAATTAGGAAATTTCCTAATTCTATTTCCTATAGTAACCGAGGGTCGATGGGAGGGTCGATGATCCAGTCGACCCTAGGGTTCTATGATGTCCGACCCTCCCTTCAAAACTGAGGGTCTGACTTTCTGTTTTGGGAGGTCAGACCTTGCTTAGCTGGGTATGCGACCCTTCCCCTATTTTAAGTGTTTTTGGGTCGATTTGATACCTGGGATCTCAATCTCCTTCACGCCCTTGGTCCATTTGACTCGACCATGACGGGTAAACCTGGTTCAAGGTGGTAAGACCGGGTTAGATTGGCACGTGTCTTACAACTCCCCCCAACTTACAAAAATTTTGTCCTCGAAATTATACGTACCTTCTGAATCAAATAAATGAGGGTATTGCTTTTGCATAGCATTCTCTTCTTCCCATGTAATCTCTTCCATGTCTCTACTTTTCCATGTGACCTTAACATAGTAGATATCTCTGTTGCGTAGACGTTGAACCTTTCGACTACTGATTTCTGTTGGTGTTACTTCAAATGTCAAATCATCAGTCAATTCCAACAAATCCACTGTCAAAACATGCGTTGGGTCTTTGACATACTTCTTCAATAGGGAAATGTGAAATACATCATGCACACTAGACATAGATGGTGGTAGCGCTAACTAATAAGCCACTTTTCCATGCTTAGCTAGAATCTCATATGGCCCGACATATCTTGGACTTAGTTTCCCTTTCTGTCCGAACCTCCTCAATCCTCGCATAGGCGATACCTTCAAAAATACTTTATCACCTACGACGAACTCCAGATCTCTTCGTTGAGTATCTGCATATTGCTTCTGATGGTTCTGAGCTGTTCTCACTCTTTCCTTGATGATGTCGACCACTCGGCAAGTCTCTTCCACAAATTCCGGTCCAACAATACTACGTTCTCCAACTTCATTCCAAAACAAGGGAGTTCGACACTTCCTGTCATACAGTGCTTCATAAGGTGACATCTATATAGTAGCTTGATAGCTATTGTTAGAAGCGAACTCGATCAATGGTAACTTTTCGTCCCATGATCCTTTAAAATAAATTACACATGCTCGTAGCATATCTTCTAGAATCTAAATTGTACGCTCCGACTGTCCATCTGTCTGTGGGTGGAATGCAGTACTGAACTTCAATGTTGTACCCATAGCCTTTTGCAATCCCTCCCAAAACTTAGAAGTAAATCGTGGATCTCTATTAGACACAATGCTTTCTGGTACACCATGTAACCGAACAATATTATCCACATACAGCTTCGCTAACCTTTCCAGTGTATACTGAAGTCGTATAGGTATGAAGCGAGCTGTTTTAGTCAGACGGTCCACGATCACCCAAACTGCGTCAACTACTCGAGGAGTCAGTGGTAGTCCCGTGACGAAGTCCATAGTGATGCAGTCCCATTTCCATGCTGGTTTTGGTAATGGCTGCAACAGTCCTGCGGGTCTTTGTCGTTCAGCCTTTACCTTCTGACAATTTAAGCATTGGGACACGAACTTAGCTACATCTGCTTTCATTCCCCTCCACCAATATAGTTTCTTTAGGTCATGATACATTTTTGTACTTCCAGGATGTATCGAATAGATGGTGGTGTGGGCTTCCTTCATCAGTCGGTGTGTAATGTCTACACTTTCTGTTTCAGGTACACATATTCTGCCTTTGTATTTCAGTACCTTCTCGTCATCCATGAACTCAGGGTTGGTCCTATCTTTTTCAATATCTTCTTGTACTGTTCTCAGATAAGGATCTGCTTTGATAGCTGTTTTCACTTCATCCACTATATCCGGTATAATCTTCAATTCTGCGAACATATTCAAAAACCGATGAATAAACCCTTGGTTGGCTGATCCATCCGTTGTATCTATCACATACTGCTCGTTGCCGTGATTGAATACCCTTCCGGTAGTACAAATTGCTGCAGTCGTGCTAACTTCTCCTTGCGATTTTATCATTGCCTTTCTGCTTAATGCATCCGCTACTACGTTTGCTTTTCCCGGATGATACTGGATATCACAATCATAGTTTTTCAATAGTTCCAGCCATCTTCTTTGTCTCATATTCAACTCCTTCTGATTAAATAAATAAGTAAGACTTTTATGGTCCGACTTAATCTGGAATTTCTCCCCGTATAGGTAATGTCTCCATATCTTGAACGCATGTACTACTGCCGGTAGCTCCAGATCGTGAGTGGGATAATTTTTCTCATGTACCTTTAACTGTCTTGAAGCATAAGCAATCACTTTCTCTCCTTGCATAAGCACACATCCCTATCCCAGTCCCGACGCATCAGTGTATAAAGTAAAGGTTTGTCCTGGAACGGGAATATTCAAGATCGGAGCGGATATCAATCTGGTCTTCAGCGTTTGGAAACTCTTCTCATATTTATCCGTCCACACAAACTTTTCACCTTTCTTAGTCAAACTGGTGAGCGGTACAACAATCCGAGAATAGTCTTCTATGAACCTCCGATAATAACCTGCTAGACCCAGAAAACTTTTTATTTCTGAAACGCTCTTTGGTACTTCCCACTTCAAAATAGCCTCGATCTTGCTGGGGTCCACTTTGATTCCTTCAGCGGATACTACATGGCCTAGGAAGGCGACTTCACTTAGCCAAAACTCGTACTTTGAAAATTTGGCATATAACTTCTCTTTCCTTAAACACTGTAGGGCTGCGTTTAGGTTCTTGATATGGGTTTCCTTGCCTTGGAATATTCCAATATATCATCGATAAATACTATAACCGACGTATCCAACATATCGTGGAAAACTCAGTTTACAAGCTCCATGAACGTTGCCGGTGCATTAGTTAATCCGAAAGACATAACCAAAAATTCATAATGTCCATATCTGGTCCTGAATGCTGTCTTCGGAATATCACCTTCTTTAATCTTCAACTGATGATAGCCTGATCGAAGGTCGATCTTAGAAAATACTTTTGCTCCTTGTAACTGATCGAACAAGTCATCGATCCGAGGTAGTGGATATCGATTCTTGATTTTCAGTTTATTCAACTCCCGATAGTCGATGCATAATCGAACGCTACCATCCTTCTTCTTTACGAACAACACCGGTGCCCCCCATGGAGATATACTGGGTCGAATATAACCCTTGTCCAGCAGTTCTTGTAGTTGCACTTTTAATTCCTTCAATTCCGTAGGAGCCATTCTATAAGGTGCTTTTGACACAGGTGCGGCTCCAGGTATAAGGTCTATCACAAACTCTGTGACTCGGTCGGGTGGTAATCCGGGTAGTTCCTTCGGAAATACATCAGGGTAGTCTTGCACGACGTCAATGTCTTTCATTCATGGTGCTTCCTTGGTTAGGTCAACCACTGATACTAGATACCCGATTGCCCCCTTCTCAAGGCACTTCTTAGCCTTTAGTGCTGAAAGTATGAGCTTGCGTCTCCGGGGAAGTTTGGTTCCTGAGAAATTGAATTCTGCTCCTTCTTTGTCTTTGAACGTTAGCTTCTTTTCGGCGCATAACAGATTCGTAGAATGCCGAGCTAACCAGTCCATTCCCAAGATGACATCAAAGTCTGCCATCTCCAGTTGTATCAAGGTTGCATCTAAGGTCTTCTCTCCAATGAGAACTGGACATGGTCCATAACCTTTCTCTAATTCCACTTCTAACCCCATCGGTGATCGTACAAGTAATTTGTAGTCTAATGTTTTGATGGGTAAATTTATCTTCTTTCCGAATGACACAGATATAAAGGAATGAGTAGCTCCGGAATCAAAGAGTACTCTGGTGGGCATGCCATTTATAGGTACAATACCTGTGATTTATTTTTACTTAGTCTACATGCTCATACAATATAAATACAACTAAAAAAAATTTCAGTCATACCTGTGACCACATCGGGTGATGCGGCCGCTTCTTCGGACGTAACAGCATATACCCGTCCCTGATGGAATTGCTTCTTGGGCTTAGGGCACTCCCTTGCCATATGTCCCGGTTGGTTGCAGTTAAAACACTTCGGGCCTTCAGAATTTGGCTTTGGCTGAGGTTAAGCTGCTGAAGTAGTCTTGGTTGCAGCAGTAAAATTCTGAGGACGGAAAGGCTTATATATCCTGTTATTGCCTCCGTTGTAAGAATTTCCGGCTAGCCTTTTGATGCCTCTGTTCTGAATAAAATAACTCTCCTTCTGGCTCAATTCAATAACTCGAGCAATCTGGACAGCTTCATTATAAATTTTCTTTTCTAAGCCCAGAACATGTTCTTTGATGTTTTCTCTCAGTCCCGTGACGAACCTACGGGTTTTGGTGTCTTCTTCTTGCATGCAAATTGGTGCAAAGAAAAATAGCTCTTCGTAGCGTTGTTGATATGCGTCCACAGTCATATGTCCCTGATATAAACTCAGGAACTCTTTTTCCATAGAATATCTGAAGCTCCGTGGAAAATATTTCTCAAAGAAGGCTTCTTTATATATAGCCAAGTTAGTACGGCGTGCTTAGTCAGTTGATATGCCTTCGTGTATTTCCACCAATGATGTGCGTCGCCCTTGAGCATGAAGGTGGCACATAATACTTTCTCTTCCTCTGTGATAGTCATCATGAGGAAATTTCTCTCCATCTCGTCTATCCAGTGTGCTGGCCACAACGGATCAGACGGTTTGCCGTTGAATTCTTTGGGTTTCATCATCAAGAATCTCTCCACTAGTCGAGAGTGGTCCAACTGATTTTGGGGGTTTACCCAAAACATATGGGGTGGATACTGGTAATTACCCTGAGCCGCTCGGAACCTGCACCGGAATCGTGCGAGCAGGTTGTTGAGGTGTCCGAGGAGCTGGGTGGTTACCTACCGGTGCTGCACCGGCTTATCCCGTGTGAATGGGTGCAGCCCGAGTGGCTTGAAACATAATGCCCATGGCAACTTGCATCCGAGCCTCGTGGCGTGTTGCATCTGCTGCAGCGTTGTGCCATTCATCACCACGGTTGCTAGCTCTGGTGGTGGAGGTGGCAAATTTGTAGGGTTTGTCGGTTCTGGATTACCCGATGCATAATCGTTTTCCTGACTGGTCTCCTCCACGGGTGGTGGTGGTGGAACTGCATTCCGGGTCTGTCGGGTTACTCTACGTCCAGACATAATTCTTTTCTGTGATTGGTGGTGCCTGAAAATTATCAAAATAGGTGAGAAGTCATTTATATTTCATGTAGGCACGCTAACCGATAATCAATTCCAATTCTAGCTCATTTTATAAAAAAATACTGTCTTTTCTATGCAGGGTCGATGGTGAGGGTCGATGGTATGTCCGACCCTTGGTATCCGACCCTGGGAATGACCTGTTCTTCCCGAGAGCTGAGGGTCGATGCGAGGGTCGATGGGTGTCCGACCCTCAGTTCCGACCCTTAATTTTCTGTTAGATTCCCGAGAGCCGAGGGTCGATGTGAGGGTCGATGGGTGTCCGACCCTCAGTTCCGACCCTTAGTTTTCTGTCAGGTTCCCGAGAGCCGAGGGTTGATGGGAGGGTCGATTCGAGGGTCGATGGTTCAAGTCGAATTGTCCGACCCTCAGACTAAAAATCAGATTTTTAAGATCCGATTTTGAGTCATTTCCTATTATTTCTCCTCCGTTTCGACTCGCCTCTCCTCTCTAAGTTGCTACAGTGCTACCCCACTATTTTTTATCGATTTGACTCCGGGTTTAGACGTCCACGTCATCCATACAGGTATGTCTTCTCATTTTTACCTGTTTTTAGGTTTTCTTTTCTAGGTTTTCGTCCATTTAACTTGTATTTTTCAAATTAAACTTTTTCCAACCGTAAAAATTCGATTTTTATTGGGGGCTTTTGGTATTGGTGTCACGAGGAACGAAAGCCCTCAAAAATTTCTGAGTTTCATCGGTTGGTTATCGAGAAACTTGAATTTTTTCCTTTTTGCCCTAATTTGTCGAAATTTTTTATTTTTCTTGAATTTCTTCAAATTGGACATCGTCAGTTAAAATTTCCTACTGCATGTGGGTTGTAGGGTATGTTTAAACCTACGTAAGTTCTCATGCCCACTTGTATGGTGAGAAATGGGGCTTTATGGTCAACTTACATTGTTATTAAATTAAATTTTGGATTTTTATCCTATTAACCCCTTGTCTCCCTTTCTCTTTTTTATCTGCAGATACCATGGCTCGTACCAAGATACCCAGAGTGCGTGATCCACTTCGCTTCCGTTCTAATGAAGCCGAGGCACAGTATGCCGACTATGCCCGTAAGAAAGTGAAAGGTGGTCGTATGGTGAACTTGGCTGAGCTAGCCTTGTTCAACGTAGAGAGGGCATTTGGTGATATGGGGTGGCTCCCTGTCATCACCTACGACGCGTGCACATGTCCGGATTTGGTGCGCCAGTTCTATTGTAATCTCCAGGTGGTGAGGAATTACAATGACGTTGAGCATGGTCAGGAGTTACGCATCACCAGTTACGTTAAAGGGGTGCACATTTCTTTTGATTATCGGCAACTGGCCGATCTGTCGGGCATACCTTATGACGGCCCCATGGTGTACTGTGCGCCTGGAGAGCCACAGTTTGTTTCTATGGAGATGAGGGCAGAGATCGACAACCAGCTGTTACGACCTGATCGCTGGCAGATGAGAGCCTGTTACTTGCGTCCAGCTCCACGGGTCTTCTACAAGATTATCCAGCATAATCTGATCCCACAGAGTGGGCACTATGAGAGGGTTTCTCAGCTGACCCAGTTTCTGATATACAGTATCTGCACCAGACAGCCGGTTTGCCTTCCTTACATCATCATGCAGACCATGATTAGTGCTACATTATCTGGTCATAGGGGTAATCTACCCTATGGATGCATGATTACAGTTCTACTGACCCGTCTGGGGGTTGACCTGGTAGATGAGAAGATCCAGGAGATGACCTTCTCGTTGCCCCTAGATTGGGAGGCTATCTGCAAGATGGGCATGCGGGATGCCCAAGTCAATGATGAGGAGAGGAATGAGATGGTGCGCCCTCACACTCGTATCGAGATGGCTGACACTGAGGCTGCTGCTGCCGCTGCTAGAGCCCATGTGGATCCTGTCGATGATGACGACCGCATGTATATGGATGTTGACGCGATACCACCGCCTTCGCCTACGCATGCGGCTGGTGTTGGTACTTCTTCTACAGCGGATCCTGTACCAGAGACCGGTCCTTCTCATGCGGTTGGTCCTTCACGCCCACCTGCTGATGACGTGCGGAGTATGTTTCACAAGATTAGGGAGGCTCAGCGCGCATCGGATCTGAGGATAGGGGAGCTTCTAGACGCCCAACGCCGGACTGATCAGCGGGTGGCTGATCTCACAGCTAGTCTACAAGCGACTCAGACTCAGGTGGCATGGTTGACTATAGTCTATGCCGAGGACTACGACAGAGATCGTGAGGCCTCGCCTCCTCCTTCGCCTCCAGCTTCCTGAGTGTACTTTATTTTCCTTGTACTACAGAGTAACTATCCGGGGTGGACTGTACTTTGCTTTAGTTGTGTATATACATTTTGTTTCGCTCTCATTGTATGTAAACTTGTTTCCCCTTTAATAGATGCATTATTCTCTTTTTAAATTTGGTCTTAATCATCACTGGTGCTTATAATGTGTTAATATTACTATTTTTATTTTTATCCTATCTCAGTTCACAATTGTCTTGAATGTATGTTAGTTCAGCGGGCAAGGCCTGCGATGCTCTGATACTAAGTTGTCACACCCCAATTCCACACTGTTCAGAATGGTGTGATGAACCGCTAATAAACCAAGGGTTCAACCAGGATCTCAAAATAGGCTATCCCCGCGTTATCTAAACTTACACACATCCGTAATCATAATCAGAGTAAATACACAATAGCAGAAATCTTATAATAAAATGAACTGAGGATCTACTGTGATAGTAATATTAAATAGCAAAATTATTCTGTATCAACTGGGACATAAATATTTAAATACCAAATACATGTCATAATAAATCCAAATAAAGAAACCTATAAAATATCTAATCAAATACACACGAGTTGCACTCGCAAGAGGAGTCGTGTGTATCCACTACAACTCCAGCTTCCATTGCTGCCACGTTCTCGTACGTAGACGTATTCATATAGTCTTCAACGGTATAACCTGCATCATCAACTAAAAATATTCGACGTCAAGGGGTGAGCACACATCACGGCTCAGTGAGTAGCCAAAACAATGCAACAATACATATGCATGCAATCAATTTATATCTTTGGTCCGGTTTAAAGTTTGTAGTATGCAATAGAAAGGTTTAGGTAGTCAAAGGTCGCGTTTATTGACCCCGCCTCTATACACAAGTGTGTGACGTCACCCGAAGATCACGTTTATCGTCGACTCACATGCACCCAACCATGAACATTATATAACAAAGGTTAACGTTTATTGCTATATATTGCCATACCAACACGTAAGCCCCTGTTGGCGAGGGTTGTAAACTGGGCTCGCAACTAACCAATCCTAATGCCAAAAGTGTATCCAAGGCCTCACCACAGCATCCCTCAGAATATCCATAGAGATAGAGCTAAGGCCCCCCGGAAGAGTCAGAGACTACAAGGACCAAGACCACCTCCCCTGATACTCTACGACATAATAGTTCTGCTAAAGTAATGGCGATACGACGATGCTAATGCACAAGACTTGAGTTAGAGATAGAGCTAAAGTGCTGAGACCCGCCAAAGGTTAACATTTATTGACGTTCTCATCACACCTCCCCTGATATTCGCTCGCATCAAGCACACAAACCACACATATACAATCACGTACATATTCCTATCATCATCATCATCATCATGTTATAAACAATAAAATAATTATGCATGAACAAATAATAGAAATATTGGATGACATGTTGTATGCACATTACAAACATCTTCGCATAGAATCAAGCATGGCATAGCACTCAAGAAAATAGAAAACAGTTTTGTTATTACCCAATTAGTTTGGAGTTCTGGTTCCTCACCTTAGCTTGCTAAAAGATACTTTTCCAAGCTTTAGAATCACCCTTACAATGTTATTATATTGCTAAAAGACCTAACAAAGTCGATAGAATTTAATTAGAATTAATTCCAGATTTAAAAACAACTCTGTTAACTGAGGGTCGGAGGTAGGGTTGGAGTCAGGATCGACCCTGGGTGCGACCCTCCCTTAACTCTAAACTTCCCGAACACTGAGGGTCGATGGTCAGAATCACCTAGGGTCGGATGGTCATCGACCCTCGGTGCGACCCTTTGTTCACTTTGGTCCAAATCCCTCTTTTTAATCCATTCTTCGTGTTTGGGTCCCATGGCTTGCTTCTACATTCCATTCAACATTCATTCCATGGTCTAGAACCATGAATCATCCACCTAAATAGCTTTCATGCATTCTTCTATGGTTTTCCATGAAAACCTAACCATAGATTGATGGTTTGGGTTTCTCCGAGATCACACTCTCACCAATAACTAACCTAAGATCTGTAGAAACTCATGGAATTAGTATCCATACCTGAGAAGAATAATCCTTCTCTGCAACTCTTCTCTTTCGGCTTAATTCTCTTCATTGTTCCTCTTCTTCTTCTTTTCCTTCTATTCTCTTTCTCTCAATTCAATTAGGGTTGTGAAAGGAGTGAAAGAGGCCTAGGGACGTCCTTTAAATAGAGTAGGAACATCCTAAAATAAGTCCCTCTGAGATTAGGAAAGAATCCCAATCGAAAATTAGGAAATTTCCTAATTCTATTTCCTACGGTAACCGAGGGTCGATGGGAGGGTCGATGATCCCGTCGACCCTAGGGTTCTAAGCTGTCCGACCCTCCCTTCAAAACTGAGGGTCTGACTTTCTGTTTTGGGAGGTGTGACCCTGCTTAGCTGGGTATGCGACCCTTCCCCTATTTTAAGTGTTTTTGGGTCGATTTGATACCTGGGATCTCGATCTCCTTCATGCCCTTGGTCCATTTGACTCGACCATGACGGGTAAACCTGGTTCAAGGTGGTAAGACCGGGTTAGATTGACACGGGTCTTACAGTGCTTCCCACCGAATCGCCAACTATGACTCTACCTCCAACGAATCCGGCCTCCGTGCAAATTTGGACCTCATCGACGAAGTGCGAGATCAAGCCCAGGTCCGAATTGCGGCCAATCAGCTGCAAGTAGCCAAGCACTACAATAAAAAGGTGTGTCCGCGGTCATTCAAAGTTGACGACCTCGTCCTCTGACGAACCATTGCCTCCGACCCAACCAACCAGGGAAAGCTAGCTCCCAATTGGGAGGGGCCGTATCAGGTCACCGAGGCACTACACACAGGTTCCTATTACCTTCAGGATTTGGATGGTCAAGTCTTGCCACGTGCATGGAACGCGGAGCACCTTCGCCCATTTTACCAATGACTATCCCCACCTTTGTAAAAAATCCCCGGCTGTCCATTTTCTATCTTTCAATACAATACAAGATTCAGGCTATTGCTCAGTTCTCCATCAACAACGGCCATAAGGTCGGCAATCTGGCTATATCAAAGACGCATGGCTCCGTTCCGACACGAAAATCCTCCCGACACCGTGCCAATGCGAGACCCATTCGGCCCAAATATTTCACCTAGTGTGGAACACATTGGGCCGAGGAGGGTAGATACGGCTCTGTGCCGACACGAATATCCTCCCGGCACCGTGCCGATGCGAGACCCATTCGGCCCAAAGATTTCACCTAGTGTGGAATGCATTGCGCCAAGGAGGGTAGACACGGCTCTGTGCCGACACGAATATCCTCCCGGCACCGTGCCGATGCGAGACCCATTCGGCCCAAAGATTTCACCAAGTATGGAACGCATTGGACCGAGGAGGGTAGACACGGCTCTGTGCTGACACGATTATCCTCCCGACACTGTGCCAATGCGAGACCCATTCGGCCCAAAGATTTCACCACGTGTGGAACGCATTGTGCCGTGGAGGGCAGACACGGCTCCGCGCCGACACAAATATCAACCCGACCCTGCGCCGATGTGAGACCCATTCGGCCCAAAGATTTCAACAAGTGTGGAACGCATTGGGCCGAGGAGGGTAGACACGGCTCCGTGCCGATATGAATATCAACCCGGCCCCGCACCGATGTGATACCCATTCGGCCCAAAGATTTCAACAAGTGTGGAACGCATTGGGCCAAGGAGGGTAGACATGGACAGACAAACTGACCTTTTAAAAAAAAAAAAAAACAAGTAGACGAGACGAGATGAGACAATTCAATTCAAAGGCCTTTTCATTCATTCAAATATCGATTACATCAGTGCAACAAAAATAAAAAAAAAGAAATTTACAGAAAATTCCTAAGTGTTATCTTCAGGAGGGTTCACGTCGGTGCGTGTAAAATCATAAGCATTGTCGGCAGGAGGATCTGTCCCGCTGCACCCCGCATCTTCCGTGCCGACCCGAAGAACAAATTCAGAAATTGGCAGCGGGCCGATTGGCGAGACCGCGCCATCCTGAGGGGTCGCAGGTGTCTCCTCTAAGTCCGGAGAAGCCGGAGGTTCCTCACCTTCAAACACCGTTTCCAACCTCCGAAGCATTTCGGCGTCATCTACTTCAGGGATCTCAACCTCCTCGTCAACAGGGGCAAGGCATTCGGCTCCCGTATAGTCTATACCCGGCACCCTCTCGTCCACAAACTCTTTCAAGGCCTATGCCCCCTCAAAGAAGCTTTGAAGAGAACAGCGCCCCACTAATTCCTTGAAGTCCTCGGACTTCTGGTATAGTCGTACTGCCCCCGCGGCGAGAGAGCGCGTTTTCAGATAAGCTACCTTGAACTTGGTCCTATGCTCTCTCGTCCGCTCCAGGGTCGACTTCAGTTGGCCGACCCGATCTTCCCTGGCCTTGGCTTCCTCCTCAAGATAGCGCGTACGATCGCGTACCTGGGCAAGCTCTTTTTGAAGACGGGTCACCTCGGTAGAGATAGACGTCACCTCCCGCTCCTTGTACCGAAGTTGTGTTCGGGCATGGTCCCGTTCTTCCTCGGTCGTATGCAGTTTACTTTCCTTTTCGGCCAAGTCTCGGGCCATTTCCTCGGCACGCTCCTTCAGCGTCTCCATATATACACCAAACTACACCGAAACACGAAGAACAGTCAGCAGACAATCAAGAACAAGTTAGAATGGAGAGGGCGGCACTATCATGCCCTGATTATTTACCAATGCACCCAGAGTATCCGCCCCCCAGATAAGTAAAGGCATGGGAAGTCCCCGCACTAGTGACCGGTCCCGGGGCAGGATGGCCCCCTTCATCAGCTCTCTTGCGGCACGGATGTCACCCATGGCCGTATCCTCCTCAGTCAGCGCCCAATCCGGGCGGAAAGCTCGTTCGTCCCTGGTGCGATCCCACGGGCGGGGACCCATCAGGGGGAGTCGCCTAATCTCACTAAGGACTCCCCCCTACCCCTGGATTACCCTCGGCCCCTCTTGTGGTAGAGCCGGGGACGCCTGAACCCGGACCGGGGTAGGCTGCCTGCCCGCGCTGTCTCCCGCTACCTCTCCAAGAGCAAGGATTGCTTCCGGCCCTACCGCGGTACTCATCCTTCCTGAAAAATCAAGCACACGGTACCACGGATTTAGTGGCATCGCATAGACGCGTGCGGCCTCGGCCAAGGCAGTATCGGGTGAGAACTTACGTGTCCTCTTCGGTGGCCTCTTCGTCACATCAGTCTCAACGCTGGCCTGTTCCGCCGATGCCTTCATGACTCGTTCCTCCTGTGCCATCATCGCCGTAGCCTCCTTACGAGCAGCATACTTTTTCCTCAGCTCCATCAGATACGTCTTGTTCAACTTCACTGCAAAAAAGCAACAAAAGAATCAGCCAAGTTAGTATGTCGACGTCGGCCAGTTCTATACCAAAATGATACTCACACAGACGGTTCTCGACCAAAACGAGGGGGTCCTTCAGCTCGGCCACGCGAATGGGAGCCCCCTCGGAGTGCCGAGCAAGACGCAACAACTTAGACTCCTTGGGAAGTAGGGGGACATCTGTGTTGAGTGTCTCGGTGTCCAACTTCTTCCACACATTCCTCAGCAGCACATCATCACCTCGGATATAGAAGAATTTGTTCTTCCACGGTTTGATTGAGGTCGGCTTGTCGGCTAGGAGGTCGCTGTAGTCGGGCCTCTTGGCAAAATAGTACCAACCCGTCCGACAGTAGTCGTTGAAGGTGAACATGTGGCGGAACATGTTCAGGGTCGGCACATGCCCTAACCTCCGGAAGTAGATAATGAATGCTATCAAGTTCTTCCAAGAGTTCGACATCAGTTGGATAGGGGCTACTTGATAATACTCTAAGATCTCGACCACCAACTTCGCTACGGGAACTCGGAAGCCGGCCTTAACATCTCAACGTTGACACACAGTTCCGACCTCCGACTCCAGCAGGCCTGCTCCCCCGCAGTGGGCAGTCTAATCTCCACCTCGTCCGGTATCTGGTACCGTTCCGGGAGACTGTTGAACTCGGCCTTGGTCAACAGGCAAACTTTCCCTCGGGCGTCAAACTCTGGGGGAGCCTCGGCCTCCTCCCTGGCCTGGATCAAAACCTCAGAACCGACCTCGTGTGTGGACACGCCCGTCAAAAGATCACAGCGTGAGGGCCCAATGGTAAGAGCTGGCTGCCCCCCTTCGACCTCTCCCTAGGTCACCAATTCCACCTCAGGGCCGCCCTCGGAAACCCGTTCCACAGAACTGCTAGGAGAGGACGTGCCCGAGGTCGTCCCATTGTCGGAAGAAGACGGACTACTGCTGCTGCTGCTGGAAGATGTCCCTGCACCCTCTATGTCTACTTCCACCTCGATCTCCCTACCCTCATCAACCATGTTTCAAAAGACTTGAAAAAAGAAGAATACTTACTGATTTCTGATATAAGGTAGCGCCGAAGTGAAAAGAACCGAGCCGCTGCGAGATATCCGAGCCGAGGTGCCAAGTAGGTACCAATGCGCAGAGCCAAAGCCAAAACAGCAACTGCAATAGTGATTTCAGAGTGAGGGGCCTTTATACCCCACCAACCCGTTTTATAAGACCCCATGCCTGCTCACGTCCACGTGGGAGCAAGACACTGGGTCATCGGTCGGGGCATTTATTACCGACCAAACGTAACGGGTCCGTTGAACGGGTCCCGCCTTGCGGTATCCATGACTGACCCGGATCCAGGAGCAATTTTCAGACAACACAATTCATGACGGCCTCAAACTCTCGTCCTCACAAAGTGACCGATGTGTATTGCCGAAATGCCCACCTCGATCGCATTGGCTCGGATCACGTGATAATCCCGTGATGGCCTTGGACTCTCGTCCTCGCAAAGTAACCGAAGTGTATTGCCGGAATGCCCTCCTCGATCACATTGGCTCGAATCACGTGACAATCCCGTGACGGCCTCGGTATTTTTTCCTCAACAATGACCAATGTGTATTGGCCGCAGTGCCCACATCGGTCACATTGGCTCAGATCACGTGAGAATCCCATGACGGTCTCGGTATTTCTTCCTCAACAATAGCCGATGTGTATTGGCCGCAGCGCCCACCTCGGTCGCATTAGCTCGGATCACGTGACAATCCCGTGACAGCCTCGGACTCTCGTCCTCACAAAGTGATCGATGTGTATTGGCCGCAGTTCCCACCTCGATCGCATTGGCTCGAATCACGTGACAATCCCATGACGGCCTCGGCATTCCTTCCTCAGCAATGACCGATGTGTATTGGCCGTAGTGCCCACATCGGTCGCATTAGCTCGGATCACGTGACAATCCTGTGACGGCCTCGGACTCTCGTACTCACAAAGTGACCGATGTGTATTAGCCACAGTGCCCACCTCGGTCGCATTGGCTCGGATCACGTGACAATCCCGTGACGGCCTCGACATTTCTTCCTCAGCAATGACCGATGTGTATTGGCCGCAGTGCCCACATCGGTCGCATTGTCTCGGATCACATGACATTCCCGTGACAGCCTCGGTATTTCTTCCTCAACAAGGCCGTGGCGTGTTAAACACAGTTCCCACCTCGGCCACCGACAAGCACCCTCATCAAAGCCGTGGCGTGTTAACCGCAATGCCCACCTCGGCCATGGACCAGCACCCTCAACAAGGCCGTGGCGTGTTAACCGCAGTGCCCACCTCGGCCATGGACCAGCGCCCTCAAACGATACTGTGGCATATTAGCTACAGTACCCACCTCGGGCTCGGACCTACACCCTTCGCAACCACCACGATATTGACCACGCCACCCGCCTCACCAAGAAAGAGTGTACGCGTAATCCAAATCTTTCGAATTCAGCAGAGCAACGAGGCAAATTGTTAGGGGAAAAACCCATTTCTCTATTTTTTGCTCAGCCGAACCCTACAGATTCGGCAGGGCAACGAGGCAAGTGTTGGGCATTATGCCACGCTAGCAATACAATCCTTACGCGTAGGACTCGGTATCAGTGCCACGTGGAGATCCCCCATTCGACATAAGAAGACCCCTCCAATACAAGAACAAAGGGTAAGATCGATATTTTGGGGATTCACACTATTCACTATAAATAGGGCGAATCCCGAGGTTTTTTACAGACAACATTTACTACTCATTACTCTTCCTAGAGATTCACGCTCTGACACTTGGGACGGAAAATCTCACCTCACCCTACACTTTTTCTATAATATCTTAGTGGGCTCGATACCGAGCCCATTGACTGTTCAAAGAGCCTAACTTTGGCATCGGAGTGGACCCGGGGCATCCAGCCCGCCTCCCTTCTTTGCCTTTCCTTGTCTTGCAGGTCCAGTCAGCGAGGAGGACCCACAGGACGGATCTAGGCCGAAACATATATATATTAAAAGAATAGGTTAATGGGGTTGTATCTGTCTAGTATTGATGTAGGTTCCAATTGTTTCAGTTAGTTTCTTATGGGTTCTTAACAATCCATTATTGTGTTGTTATCAGTTTTGTTTCATTTCAGTATTGGATCAGTTTTATCGGTCAACCTGGTTCGGTTCAGTCTTCATCCATCTCTAAAAGCCAAACCTAATTCCAAACAAATACGATATCGTATGGTTCAATATGGTCTTTTTTGGTTGGTTTCACTTTTTGATATGGTTCAATTTTGACACCCCATGGATCTCTTATTTTATAATTAAGAATTTTACAGCACCACAAAGATATAGGACATATTGGTCCCACTATGGTGTCCTTCCACGTGGCAAAGGAATCTTTTCACTGCTGATTCAGGAGATTCCAATATTCTTTCCCCCCCCCGGTGCAAGGAGATTCCAAATTCATTAATGCATAGGTTGGCAAAGAACAAGAAAAGGGTAGTTTTGTAAATACAAACGACTAGGGAGATTTCTTGAACCAGTTGAACCAGGTGATATTTATTCTTTATGAGGTTGGGCAAAAAATAACTAGCTTTGAAGAACAAATATGAAATCAACTTTATATTTTGACTACTAACAACTTACTATTAGAGCATTAAATAAGGGAACAAAAAGCCATGAGAAAATTTTTTTAACACGTTTTTAATTGAAAAGTTTGAATTAGTCAAATATTTGTACTGTTGACCAATTCCTTTTCAATTTTTTTTTTTTTCCATCCCACTCAACACCAGCTGATCTTTGAGTCAATATCGACGGTCTTAGCTGATATTTACTAAATTGATGCTAACTGATCTCGATCTTGAATGACCGATCTGTCAAATCACAACCTTTTAAACCCTTGGATTGAGATCAATTGTGTTTTAATAGATTAAAGGCTGTGATCTTGCGACTTGTGACCATATGAGCAGTCTCATTCATCTAATATGACAAGAAAGTAATACCTGTTCTATCAATTCTTGAAATTGGACCATTCAATGGGGACCACCCCATTTAATTGGGAGAAAATTCTGAGTTGATTAGATACTTCTTGATAGTCAAAGATATGATTGTTTTGACTTATCCACATGGTATCAATATAATTTAGGAAATGATTTAGTCAAATCTGGATAAAACATAGTATGACCTTTTAAGGTTGCAATGAAATATTTTCCAAGGCTTCCAAAAATTATATCCATAAATCATTTGCAAGAGAATTTTTGTCACAATTCACCTATTTGAGTCTTTGAGAAATGTCAACCAAGGATAATTTGGTTTTTCAATCTAAACAAAAAAATGGGATGGAAAAAAGACAATAAATTCTTTAGTAATAAATTAGACAGTTAAATAATTGATATGGGGCCTAAAATCTATGGTATCGACATGTGTGAAAGGGTATTTTTTTACCCTCCATTTTTAATATTATATTTGGGAAAAAGATTCTCATAATCGGAGTGGTGATTTTTTCTCCCACTAACACTGTCTCTCCTCTGACAAAATATGAATTTTAATGGGATTTAGAAGGAAAAAACATATCTCTTTTCTGATTGACTTATAGTCAGGAGGCTAAGGGAAGCATTTGTTTTGCTTATCGCACACTATTAGCCGCAAGTCAATTAATCCATCTATATATGATTGATGTTACGAAGCTTTTTTTTTCAAAGCCTGAAGACGGATAAAGAGAGATAACCTGCCTTATCATTGATCGGGTTTCTTAGTCAAATTTCCCACTCTAGTATTACGGGGAAATCCTACCCTTTTATATTTTCTTTATTAATTCAAATGATTTGATATTTTATAGTTCTTATTAAGCAAAAGCAAAAGGATAGGTACACTATTTTGCTGAGTAGGATTTTTAATCTCTAGCTAGATTGAGAAGGCCAAGATCCTTGGGACGTAATATTGACTTGAGTTGACGTCCAAGTTATAAGAAACAAGCATAATCAATATGTTACAAATCATATGCATGTGAGTTCACTAATCATATTAATAATGTAAATCATACATTCTTACAATATATATATATATATATATATATATATATATATATATATATATATATATATATATATATAATTTTTTTGTTTTTTTTTTTTTTTTTTTTTTTTTTTTTTTTTTTTTTTTTTTTTTTTTTTTTTTTGATGAAACAGTGATCAGTTTATGTGTCTATCTTTCTTTTTTAATTTAAATTTTTTTTCTTGATTTCCAAACTTAGCCTTAAGGTGTGTTTGGAAGGAAAGAAAAGAAAAAAATTTTAAAATTCTGAAAAAAAAGAAAATGAAAGACATTCAACTCTTCATTGCTTTTCATCATTATTTTTATCCTATTATGTTTTTTCTTTTCTTTTCTATTCATTTCTTGATTTCCAAACTAGCGCTTAGGACAAGAAAACCAAATAAAACCTAAATGCTAACCATTAGGCTTGAATCAGACAAGTTAATAATTAATTAGTTAGGAAAATACAGGTTAGAAGTATTTACAGGAAACTCTAAAGAAAAAAAAAAGGGTTTTATTCCAATTAAGTTATTAAAGTGAACCCAACTCCTTCATGATGGGG
The DNA here is from genome assembly GCA_028583415.1 of Protea cynaroides. Taxonomy (NCBI): domain Eukaryota; kingdom Viridiplantae; phylum Streptophyta; class Magnoliopsida; order Proteales; family Proteaceae; genus Protea; species Protea cynaroides. The sequence goes on from CM053274.1 coordinate 13,324,359, forward strand.
ATGCACCAGTTGGATATGAGAAATTATTTTACCTGATGCTTTACAAGAAAAATAAAAGAAAACTGATGCAAAGATCATTAGGTAAGGAACCCATGTCATTTAAAATTCAGCTTAATAGACCAAACCCAAAAAATGAACCATCTATTACTTGGGCCTGGTTCAAAAGTTTGTGGGCCAAGTTGAGAATTACTATATAATTTGGTAGTTACATAGCCGATTAACAAATGTAATAGTAGCTGACTGGGCATTCATATACTCTATGGCATAATTATCTACTACGGTTCCATTTGTTTTGGAGTAAAATTTTACCTTAACATGTTATATGTAATATTTTTTTCAATGTTTGTTTCTAAGAGATAAAATATAGTGATTTTTAAGAAGAAGGGAAAAGGAACTTTGTTTTTCTTTTACCTATTAGAAACAAGTTATGAAACAAAAATTTACATATAAAATATTACAGGTAAAATTTTATAGTAAATTAAAAAAAATAAAAATTGAAAATTAAAAAATAGAGCCTACACTAAAAAACACCTTTAGCCCAAATCAGCATGAGACAAATTGAATGGGCTTGATGGCCAGGATTTTGTTTGAAAGTTAATTCAAGGGGTGTCTTGGACCTCATGTTTGAGGCCCATTCTCATAGCATCATCAAAAGGAAAAGGGCTTATGGTTACCTTTCCTTCACAAGGTCTGATTTCAATAGTGGAAGGTCTTGGAAGTGGGTCAGTTGAAATGGGCTGGACCAATGTAATTTAGAATCTATAATTTTTATCCAATTGAATTCTGGAATAATCAAAAAAAATGGAAGAAGAAGAAGAAGTAAACTAATAAGATGTATGTTTTGAATTGGTATACAATTTGTTAGTAATCAACTCATTGACAAAGTTGGTGGATAACAATGAAAGGTAGATTCAAGCAAGCTGGTTTTAAAAATTGAATTGGAATCGGTGGAATTTTGTTTAATTCGGATCGGAATTCAGTCTTTTTTTTTTTTTTTGGGTAAATAAAAAATTTTGGGTAAATCGGAATTCAGTCTTTCTTCACTTTGATTCTGACCAAGTCCTCTTGAATTCGAGGACAATTCGAACCGGAATTGACAGAAACTGATCTTGTACTGGATTTAAAAGTTGGAATGGAGTGAAGCATGGCATATGTATCCAAAACTAAATCTAGTTTCATTAGCTTACAATAAATAGGCTAAATTCTAGTACCTCTCCTGGACTTTGTCATAATTCCAGGCCCCATCCTAAAATTTTAGACAATTACAACCGTTTTCTTTATATTGATGGTGTTAAAAATAAAAGGGAATTGACAAATTTAACCTTCCTTTTCTTAATGATAATAATAATATAAATCGGGGAAGAGAAATATTCTCTCTCTTTCTTCTCTAAAACAAAAGAACATGAACATTGTTCAGGTTCTTCCTCCATGGCTGGTGAACCTGCCAAAAGCCGACCAATGAATCAGCCGAAATCTCACTGGTGAGGCCGTTGGAATCCAACAAAGCTCTTTCTTGACTTGGGTTAGTAAGTGAAATAGGTTGTTGCTAGTGATGTATCAATGGAGGGATTGAATTTCATTTTAAGCCGTTGGCGGCCTGAATTACCTTTCCTTCACCTTGCATTGATTCTCTTTAGTTGGTTGGACTGACCTCCTTCTACCATGGTTTCGCTAGCAGAAGATTCCCTCTCAATGTGGAGTTACTACTCATCCACCGCCATCTCTTCTCTCCCTGCTTCTAAGGACCAGAGGACTCTAGGTCAATCCATGCAAATGATTCGTTCCAATCTCTTCTAGAACAATCGTAATATTCTTACCAATAGCATGCCTTGGAATGTAAGAAAACTTATCAACGATTTTCTTGTCTAATTTGTAAGGAGGAAACAGCCAATTAAATCTTTGTTTTCATTCATAGTTGCAAGTGTTGCTGTAAGAATCTGAGTAGATCTTCTAAGGGAGGACCTAAGTTGCAATGACAAAAGGGTAAGCATAAGAGTGACGGGTTCGGGGAAACTACCCCAATGCCTAAATCAGATCCAGATGATAACAATCAATGTGGAAGGGGTAATCATAGAAAAAGAGCAATTGAGTCTCGGACATCAGGAATCCGATCCCTTACCTTATGGTGCTTGGGTCGTTTTATAGAGAGGGAGCAGTTGGATCCTATCCCTCTATCTTTAACCTTTTCCTTTATAGTTTCAGTCGGTTCTTCTATTTAAAGGAGTGGTCGCTTATGAAGTTAGTGGCGAGGTCATTTATTTGAAATAATAACAATAGCATGTATGCCTTCAGTAATTGATCAAATGGATTTGCCCTTGCGTGGCAAGATAAATACACTCATGACACGTATCGGCCATCCATAAGCTAACGTTATTTATTATCATCAGTTGCCTTTACTCCTTCGAACCTATAGATTTGACGGAGCAAGGGGAATAAACCTTTGTCTGACCTATTGGAATGTCGAGGTGTTTCTTTGTCGTTGCCCTATTGGATGTCTTGTCCGATGATATCTTGTACGGGTGCCGTGAATTGATGGCACTTTGACTGTTTACGGTTGTAGTAGGAGACTGCTAGTCTTCCCCTACATTTTAGCCATCAAATCCTGGCTTTTCTATGGTTGTCAACGACAATCAACCTTCCATACTCGCCAGCTAGAGAATCTAGATTTTTCTGAAAGTTAATCGGAGGACACCGACTTTTTTTTATTGTTTTTTTTTTCAGATTTCTGAATTGAAGCTTGACTTTCTGATTTTCTTGTAACCAAATCGTCTCCAGTAGCCTGTCAAGGGAGAGATTTCATTCGGTCCATCTTCCCATGTATTGGTAGATGAATCGACTGATCCCCAACTCCTTGGATCAGCCACAGGACTCTTCTACTGCAGGAGAGGATTTGGATCATAATTTTCTTGCGATTAATCAATTGATTCTCAATATCTTTGCGATTTTCCATCAGAAAGTTGGTGGATAATTCATAGGTTTGGGTTCTTGTTTTCTTATGGGCTTTGTATTCTTAATGGGCTTTTTTTTTAAAGGCTTGGATTTTTCATGGAGAAAAATGGCATGATGGTCTTCAAAACCAATGATGAGGGCAATTAGGCCTTTTAGAGAATTATAAAAAAAATAACCTAAACCCTAAGAGGAAGGACTGTCATTCTTAAGGAGGGGGTGACAGGCTGTGGCAGTGTGAAAGAGGGGAGAAAAAGTAAGAAAAAAGTGGAAAGAAAATGCAGAAAGGAAAACAGAGGTGAAGAAGGTCATGGTGAGAGGAAAGATGAGAGGGGAAGCTTTGTAAAGAGCAAAGAAGAAGGAACCACAGAAGAAGGGGCTTGCCGAAAGAAGAAATTACAGAAGAGGAGAAAGAAGAAAGAAGAAATTGGTAGAGGCAATCTCGATTTCATATGGGGGGAAGCTGAAGTTTTCTGGATAGTGGAGATTGGGGTTAAGAAAGCCAGCACTGGTGCCCACAACGAATTCAGTGCCCACAATTAACTAATATCAACCAAGAGAAGCAGTGGATACCGAAGCCTATTGTAGTATTCGGAGCCAGAAATAGGGGAGATTGCTAGTGGGGTTGAGTGAGGTGTCTCAGAATTTAGGAAAAAAAGTAGGTCTAGCTCTTCGGCTGTGGCATCGGTACTGGTGATGCTATAGAGGGGAAGACATGACCTCCCCGTCTGTTCCTGTAATATCGCCAATCGTAGAAGGTTCATCAGCAATATTGGTGGACAAAGCAAGGAGTTCTTTTTCTTCATGGGGTGCTTCTCAAAAGTAGAACCCAAATTTTGATTCTTCGAATCCTTAGTTCAAGCTGCTGTCGTAGTACTCTCAGAATTCATATGTTCCCATTTGTAAATTTGTTTCACCATTGGTTCAAACAGGCACTGCTGTAAGAATTCCCACCAATAAAGAGGTAAAAACTGAATGCAGAATTAAACAACATAAAATACCTCTGATAGGATCGGCTCCTGCCATTGCTATCCAACCTTTCACTGGTTTCCCGCTTATCATTGATGTTGGTATACTGCAAGATATTAAGAGAGGGGAGAAGAGGTTTCTATGTACTTCTCTGTATTTCCCAGACTCAGAGTACTCAATGGTTGTACTCTGATTTTCACATAAGCGTACATAGGACCTCAATCCCATTAGGTTAAATATGACTAACCTCAACTCCTCTCATTAAGGAGAAGTGGTTAGTACTAGGCCGCCACATGTCCTTTAAGAATCCTATGCTAACAAACCTCAAATAGAATAGGGAGAGTACACAACTGCTAGTGGTGAGGTGGCATGTAGGCCATTCCACTCACATTCTCCCACTTGGCCCATATTGCCACCTGACAAGCTACTTTATAGTTGTTAACATGATGTATGGCCATACAATAATTTTCAAATCCTTCTTTATGGACTTGTTTTTTATGTTTACATTAAACTCCCAACCTATGAATCATGGCGATGCATGTCCTAGTACTGGAGTACAATGGAAATACTTCTTTCCAGGTATTACAGTGAATTGTTTATTTTAAGATGAACCTCAATTATGACAACCCCACTTTATAGAATCAATTCAACAATCAATTCAAGGGTTAAACTTTATTGCCTATTAAACTTTATGGGCATTTATCATTACAAAATTTTATATATACAACCAAATAAATGACAGGAAAAATAAAATAACTTTATTTCAAAATCATCAAAACTTTACATTGCAATGTCATAATAAAACATTTAGCCACTTAATGATTTACATAGTCCCATATGATCCACGTATGCCACAAGCACCTTGGGCGGAAGGCCTTTGGTGAATGGATCTACTATCATATCATCAGTGCCGATATGCTCTATCTGAACATGACAATCTCGAATGTCTTCTTTAATAACAAAGTACTTTATCTCAATGTGTTGACAATGACTCACTGCACATGTGTTGTTAAAGAAATGTACTGCTGCAGTATTGTCAAAAAAGATCCTTATAGGTCTTTCTATAGAACTTATAACCTTCAAATCTGTGATAAACTGCCTCAACAAAGATGCTTGAGATACTACTTCATATCACACCACCACTTCAGCTTCAATAGTAAAAAGGCTGTCTTAGGTTGCTTTATGTTGCTCCAAGACACTACTCCTCCAGCTAACAAAAATATGAAGCCTGAAATAGACTTCCTCGTATCTCCACATTTAGCATAATCCAAATTTGAGTAGCTGATCAGCTCCAAATCATCAACATGCCTATATGTGAGCATGTGATCCTTAGTGTCCTGTAGGTTCCTCAATACTTTCTTTGTTGTTGCCCAATGTGGTAAACCAGGGTTCTTTTAGAACCTTTCTAAAACTCCCACTGTAAATGAGATGTCAGGCCTGGTATAAACCTGAGCATACATTAAACTGCCTATTGTTGATGCATATGGGATATCTTGCATAGCCTGCTGTTCCAGATTGGTCTTCGGACATTGTTCTAGACTAAGTCTATTGCCTTTAACTATAGGTGCTATACTTGACGAACATTGCTTCATCTTGAACCTTTCTAAAACTTTGTCAATATAACTCTTTTGGGACAGTCCTAAGGTCGTAAGAGGCATGTCCCTGTGAATCTCTATGCCTAAGACATAAGAGGCTTCGCCAATATCCTTCATGTCAAAGTTTTTGGGTCAAGAAATATTTCGTCTCATGTAGCATCCCTAGATCATTGCTAGCTAAAAGAATGTCATCCACATATAATACTAGTATGGTGAAACTATTTCCCTTGATCTTTATGTAAATGCATTGATCAGCTCAATTCTCCACAAAGTCGTAGGAAGTAATCGTGCTATCAAATTTCAAATATCACTAATAGGAAACTTGTTTCAATCCATATATGGATCTCTTAAGCTTGCATACTAAATGACCTCCTTTATTCGAAGTAAAACCTTCACGTCGACTCATATATACCTCTTCTCTAGATTACCATTCAGAAATGCTGTCTTGACATCCATTTGGTGCAGCTCAAGATCATAGTGAGCTACCAGTGCCATGATGATTCTCAAGGAATCTTTTTTAGGTACTGGAAAAAGGTTTCTTTATAATCAATTTCAGCTTTTTGATTAAAACCTTTTGCCATGAGTCAAGCCTTGTATCTTTCGATATTACCGTGGGTGCTTTTTGGTCTTGAAAACCACTTACACCCCATAGGGGAGGTGCCCTTAGGTAAATCTAAAAGTTCTCATACTCTATTCTTTGACATGGATTTCATTTCTTCTTTCATGGCATCATACTATAAAATGAAATCCTTGCTATCTATAGCCTATGAGAATGATGTTGGATATTTAATTATTCCAATATCGTTTTCTCAGTCTTGGAGATATACTTGGTAATCTGAAGGAATTATCGATCTTCTTTCTCTCGAGACCTCCTTAAAACTTATGGCTTAGGAGCCATACGTTCAATGACAACTGGCTCTTGATGTGGTAATTCATCATGAGCTTGTGGTTGCTCATGAACCATAGGTACCACTGGTAAAGGGATAAAACCCTGACTACTAGATGTGGAAGGAATTATCGAGACATCTTGTTCACTGAACTCAATGTTTTGAGCATGTATACTCCTATTATTATTGCCATCCTCTAGAAATTTGGCAACTTTAGACTCTACAATGGTAAGGGTATATGAGGGATAATAAAACTTGTAACCCTTAGTTCTTTCAGAATAGCCAATGAAATATCCACTTATTGTTCTAGGGGTCCAGTTTCTGAAGATGTGGATTGTAGACTTTTATTTCGACTTTATAGCTCCATATGTGAGTACGCTTCAAACTAGGTTTTCATCCATTCCACAACTCAAAAGGAGTCTTACGAATCGACTTGGATGGTACCTTGTTTAAGATATATACGACAGTCTTAAGAGCTTCATTCCACAACTTCATAGGTAAACAAGAGTTGCTTATCATACTTCTTACGATGTCCAATAATGTATGATTCCTTCTTTAAGCAACACCATTTTGATCCGGAGATCCAGGCATGGTATATTGGGCTATAATAGCTTGCTCTTGAAGATATCATATAAATGGACTAGGTCTTTTACCTTGTTTGTGGGTCTACCATAGTATTCACCACCTCTGTCTGATCTTACGATCTTGATCACCTTTCCAGTCTATTTCTCTACTTTTATCTTGAAGTTCTTAAAAGCATCTAGTGCCTCATCTTTGTGAACTAGAAGATAGAGGTACATGAATCTTGAGTGGTTGTTTATGAAGGAGATAAAGTATCTCTGACCATTTAGACAAGGGGTAGTGAAAGATCCACAAATATCCATAGGTATGATTTCCAAAATCTCAATTGATCTTTTGGCACCTTTCTTAATTTTGTTGGTCTGCTTCCCGTTGATGTAATCCACACAAACTCCCAAGTCAGTGAAATATAGAGTCTCAAGTACTCCATCATTCACTAACCTTTTGATTCTGTTACAAGATATGTGACATAATCTAAGGTGCCATAATTTAGAAGACTTCTCATTTACATTCATTCTCTTTATGCTAATATTATTAACAGAAAGTAAATTACTTTTATATGTTGGATCTAGATTTACAAGAAATAAACCATCAATTAAAGAACCTGAATCTATTGTTACATCTTTCTTTAGTAACTTTAGAACTGTACCAGAAAATTCAAACACATAATCTAAAAGCGTCAATCTGGAGACAAAAACTAGGTTCTTAGCAAATAATGGGACATAGAATGTATCTTTTAAATCCAACACAAAACTAGAAAGCAAAACTACCCTACAGCTTCCACTTGAGACTGCATTCGGATTCCTGAATAGATGTGTCTCTCATTTTCCTTCGGAAGCCTTATCTGCAGAAAGCCTTGCAAATTATTGGCCTCATGGATTGTCGATCCAGAAACAATCCACCAGTTATTTGAATAAGAATCAATCAAATTTGATTTATAACAAACCAAAGTTTTTTGAGTTAAGATGTCCCTTATGTGCATGATGTGATCACACACACCTATATTACCATTGTTTCTAAATGAGTCTGATTTTCCCATTAGAGTGCTAACTAATATCTTGTTTAAACTCACAAAATAAGCATCAATCACCTTTATGTAGTAAGTAACCTTCTTACATTCAGGAATTGATCATTTAATGCTCTTGTCGATCTTGTTCAATGTAAACATTAAGCTCAAGTGGTTAGACCACTCCCACTTATCATAGTAAGCAATTTGGATTGGCATACTGAAATCTATAAGAGCAATGGACTCTTCCACACCTAGCGTCAAATCCAAATCCATGCACTCTAAGGTCAAATAAATCTTTTGTTTCCAATCTAGATAATTTCCCCTAGTAAGCATTAGGAGACTAATTTGGTTATTATTTAATGCTGCAAACATAATAGCAAAGGAAGTTTAGATTTATGGCATACTACTATACATTGATATCAACCCACGTCAATAATCAGTAACACACTAAAATTAATTATAATCTACTTATGGGTTAAACTTATAATCAATTTTAGTACGTGAAACTTTATACTAAGTTGATTAACATCAAATTTAAGTGATAGACTAATGTATCCGACAAAATTACCTGTGGGCTAAGATTATAGCATACATTTGTCTATGTAAGACCCGCACTCAGTAAACCAGGTCTAAATCTTGGTTTTGTGTCGTGACAGGTCTTCCGATCATCACCGGGCCAGACGGGGCAAGAGGATGATAAACAGGTATGAAATCGGACCAAAGATGACCAAATAGTCATCATTTTATGTTGACCGGTCGATGGTACCGGTCTTGGTACCGGTCGACCGGTATGGTCAGCGCAGCTAAGTGCGGAAAGCCAGAAATTGACTTTTGAGGGTCCCACTTTCCTGGTTTTGAATCCTAGAAGTTTCCTAATCCTAGTAGGGTTACTAAACCCTATTTTTAGCCTATAAATACACCCTTAAATCTCCTCAAATCCTTTCCATTGTCTCTCACAAACCCTAGAGAAGAGAAAGAGGTGGGAAAGGAGAAGGAGCTAGGAAGAAGAAGAAGGTGCCGCCATTACCGTTTGACGAAGCTCACGCTACGCCAGTCAACGGTAAGTGTTTTAACTATTCTTCTTATCCTATGATAGTTGTATGGGTGGATCAATACCATGCAAGTAGGTATTGATCTAAAACCCTAAATTGGCCAAGAAACCCTAAGTTGCCGTCAAACCCTAGATTTGTGTTTCGAGATGATATTCATCGAAACAAGACTCGAATGAGTTGGGGATAACTCTAACTCCAAGTTAAGACTTAGAATGGATAGAAGAAACCATGAAAATCCATGGAGATTGATCGACGAAAGTCGACAAATCAAGTGTATGGTCTTCCGGAGACATACCGGTCGACCATACCGGTTGACAGTCTGTTCACAGGGTTGCGACCGGTATGGTGAGACCGGTCAGGTCTGAAAGACTGGTTTTGGATTTTTGTTGGTTTTCGACCAACATGAAACCTTAAGAAAATATTCTAATGGAACCCAAATAATATTGTAGGACTTTGTGACTTATCGTTTGGATCTTGCGACGTGGAGCAAGTAATTGAACGAGCGTCAGGTAAGGGAATCTGACCTAAACCTAATAATTAATGGACAGTAAATTGTTGTTAATCACCTGATTATATGAGATGTGTTGTTTGTGCATATTCACATGCCATCCTTTACTTTCAGTTATTATTACTGTTCATGCATTGATAGGATGTGATTGTTAGGCATGTGATTATTTTCGTTAGTGTGTGGAGTGGGGCATGAGCCTGGGATCGCTCTTCACATTAGCACCTTTTGTAGTATTCTGTCTTAACATGCTTGGTACGGGTGGGGTATCAGGGGAAGGTCGTGGTACGGTGGTCTCCGATAATGATGTTGGCCTGGCCATTGTTATGTGGCACTGTGGTCTCCGAGTCAACGCTAGCTTGTCCACGATGCTTTAGCTCTATCTCTATGCCGTAGGGAGTTATATTGGGATAGGGTCTACTGCGTTATGTATCTATCCTAGTGAGTTAGTTACGGATAGGGCATCAGGGGAGGTGTGGGAATGACTTAGCTCTATCTCTATGCCGTAGACGACTGTGCTGGGATAGAACATACATTGATGACATATAGGATTGGTTAGTTGCGAGCCCAGTTTGCGAGCCCTGGCCAGTAGGGGCTTAGGTACTGGTATTGATAGAGTATCAGGGGAGGTACGGGGGTATCTTAGCTCTATCTCTATTCCATGATGGGTGCATGTGGGCCAATGGGGGTGAGATCCATGAGGTGCCACACACTCGTGTATAGAGGGGCAGGGGCCACCAAACCTTTCTATAGCACATTGCAAACTTAAAACCAGACCACAGCATAAAATTGATTGTTACTCATGCATAATATTGTGAAACTGTCTGATTGTCTTACTGAGCTGTGTTGTGAGCTCACCCTTTATGTACACATTGTTTTTAGATGTTGATGCAGGTTATACTGTTGATGACTACGTGAACGCTCCGGCGTATGGAGGTGTTGCTGCGTTGGATGTACAGGCGGGAGAGGACGAGCATGATGCTTCATGCGAGTGCCCTTTCTGCGTGTACCTTTGATCGGATTTTATTTACTTCTTTTGTTTATCTTCGGTTGGATTAAATGGATGTACGGATATTATTTTATGTGTTTAAATTTGGATAATTGAATATTTATTTAAATTATCAATAGATACTAAGTTCATTCTATTTAAAGTCTTCCGCTGTATATTTATATTCTGATTGTGGTTATGTGTAATGATTTGTATGAACGGACACGGCCTATTCGAGATCCTGGTGTGAACCGTTGATTCAATGGCGGTTCACTCACACCATTCTGGTTGGATCGGAATTGGGGTGTGACAACTTGGTATCAGAGTTTTCAGGCTCTGTCTACAGACCATATTACACTTAACTGGGTCGATGAACTGAGTTAGGAAATATTAAAAATTTTAATACAAACACACCCTAAGCATTGTTTGATACATGAGATGGACTAAGAAAGAGAATAATGTACTATATTAAATGTGGAACTTAACATTTACACATGCACTAGTTAGGAAAAACCATGAAAATTTCCATTAATTAAGAAAATTGTAGCAAATGATATAGTGCTACAGGGTACAGTCCACAAACCGGACAGTTACCCTGTATTATAAACAGTCATAAGTGAAAGAAAATAAAGGGGACAATCATGGGGTAGGGGGCCTGGGAGGAATAGGGTCTGCTATATCATAATCCCGCTCATAGACGACCCTGAGCCAGTGCACCTACTCCTGAGTAACTCTGAGGCTGCGAGCAAGGCGCCCCAAGTCATGGCTCATCTCATGCTGAGCATCCCGAAGCTCCGTGAACATACCTATCACGGTATCGGGAGGAGGCTGAGATGGTCCCGCTGCATGTGCCAGGCCCTCCTCACACAAACTCTAAAACAATTGTGATGAAATTGGTTTATTAGTTGGAAGCTCAGCAAAAAGCATTCCTGAGCGAGATGTTGAAGATGTTCAGGCCACCGGGTCATGTTCTCACTGAAGGTACGCCTGAGTCTGGAGGGAATAATACTACACAGCCGATGCAGGGTAGTCCAAGGCCGATGGGCCAAGCACAGAACGTACCACCACCGCGTCAGTTCCCGTCGCCTTCTGCTTACCCGGGAGCTTATCCGTACCCACCACCATGGTACAGAGCAGACACGCAGGGACAGCACGATCTGAGTAGGGCGGTGGATAGATTCCTGAAGTTGAAGCCTTCATCATTCACTAGTAGAACGGGGAAGCCATTGTGGCCAGCACAGTGGGTTGTAGAGATGGAGAAGAATTTTTGTCTAATGACATGTACAGAGGAGGAAAAGGTCTTATTTGCTACTCACATGCTGAAAGAAGACGCAAATGCTTGGTGGAATTCTACACGAGCATACCTGGAGAATAAGTATACACTGGTGGATTGGGAAGTATTTAAAACCGACTTCTTCGATAAATATTTTCCGAAGAGTTTCAGGGATCAAATGGAAAAGGAGTTCCTCAATCTATAACAATCTCAGTCGACCGTGGATGCTTATCAACAGAGGTATGAAGAACTATTCTTCTTCGCACCAGCAAGTATGCAAGAGGAAGAGACCAAGACACGTAGGTTCACCATGGGACTACGTGGAAGCATCAGAGAGCACATACTGGGTTTGGACAAGAAGATCTACAATGAGGCTGTGCAGGTTGCTAGAGTGATAGAGTCCAGTCAGAGGGACAACTTCTTCGCTCAGAATAGGGGAGTGAAGAGACCTACTAATGAGAGTTCGGGTGGCGGTAACAATAGACCCTTCCGCCCATACAAGGCTCAGACCGCTACAGTACCTGCGAGAAACAACTTGGCACCACCTGTGCCACAGTTCGCTGGACACAACCCAAATATCAAATGTTATAACTGTCAGCAGCTGGGACATGTCGCAAGGAACTGCACTCTACCTAAGAAGCAACCTCCCCAGCAAGGAAAAGTGTATGCGGTCACCACTGAAGAGGCAGCCGCATCACCGGATGTGGTCACTGGTATGACTCTATTCCTTACTATTTGTCTTACTTTTTCATTGAGTGTATGCGCATATAGAACTAAGGGATAACAAAAAAAAAAAAATTCCAGGAATTGTAAATGTAGCTGGTATACCCGCCAGAGTATTATTTGACTCTGGGGCCACGCACTCCTTTGTTTCTATTTCTTTTGAAAAGCGAATGGAGTTACCAATCAAGCATTTGAACCCAAGCTTGATAGTTCGCTCTCCACTAGGAGTCGAAGTGGCTTTGACCGAATATTATGGACCATGTACTGTATGTATTGAGGGCCGAGACTTAGAAGCAAGCCTAGTACTACTTGAGATGGCAGACTTTGATGTCATCCTGGGAATGGATTGGCTAGGCCGTCATTCAGTCGTCTTATTATGTGGTGAAAGGAAGCTTGTGCTTACTGACAAAGAGGGAAGGGAGTATAGCTTCGCTGGGATCAAGCTATCTAGGAAGCGAAAGCTGATCCTCTCCGCCCTAAAAGCTAAGAGATGCTTAGAGAAAGGGGGAGTGGGTTATCTAGTATCTGTAGTCGACACCACTGCGGAGGTGCCAAAGATGGAAGATCTAGAGGTGGTACGAGAGTTTCCAGATGTATTTCCAGAAGATCTCCCAGGTTTACCACCAGACAGGGCTACATAATTTGTGATAGATCTTATGCCAGGTTCGGCGCCGGTGTCTAAAGCACCATACAGGATGGCCCCTACCGAGTTAAAGGAGTTGAAGACCTAGTTACAAGAATTGTTGGATAAGGGCTTCATACAACCTAGTATATCGCCTTGGGGAGCACCGGTATTATTTGTCCAGAAGAAAGATGGAAGTGTACGGCTATGCATTGACTACCGAGAATTGAACAAGTTGACTATCAAGAACCGGTATCCCTTGCCTAGGATCGATGATTTGTTTGACCAGTTACAGGATGCAAAGGTTTTCTCGAAGATTGATCTCCGATCGGGGTATCACCAACTGAAGATCAAGGCCGGAGATATTCCGAAGACTGCTTTCAGGACGAGGTATGGACATTATGAGTTTCTAGTTATGTCTTTTGGGTTGACCAATGCTCCAACATCATTTATGGAACTGATGAACCGAGTGTTTCATGATATATTGGACACTTCGGTCATCGTATTCATCGATGACATATTGATCTACTCTAAGGACATGGAGGCTCATACAGCACATTTGAGGGCAGCCCTACAACGACTGAGACAGGAGAAGCTTTATGCTAAGTTCAAGAAGTGTGAGTTTTGGCTGAAGGAAGTGGCTTTCTTGGGCCACGTTTTATCTGAAGACGGTATCAAGGTTGATCCAAGTAAGATAGCTGCTATAGTAGGATGGGAAGCACCAAAATCTGTTGCGGAGATTCATAGTTTCCTTGGGTTGGCTAGTTATTATAGAAGATTCGTGGAAGATTACTCCAGGATCGCTGTTCCACTCACCAGATTGACTAAGAAGGGAGAGAAATTCATATGGACAGATGAGTGCGAGAAGTGCTTTCAGACTTTGAAGTCAAGACTAGTCTCTGCACTTATCTTGACCATCCCAGAACCAAGCGTACCGTTTACTTTATACACGGATGCTTCAGGGTTGGGTATTGGGTGTATATTGATGCAAGGAGAACAGGTGATTGCTTATGCATCAAGACAGTTAAAGGAGCATGAGAAGAACTATCCTACGCATGATTTGGAGTTAGCAACGGTTATACATGCAATCAAGACTTGGAGACACTACTTGTACGGCGAGAAGTTTCAGATCAAGTCAGATCACAAGAGCTTAACTTATCTTTTCACTCAGAAGGATCTGAATATGAGACAGAGGAGATGGCTGGAATTGTTAAAAGATTATGATTGTGACATCCAGTACCATCCGGGTAAAGCAAATGTCGTGGCTGACGCCCTAAGCAGAAAGTGGGCATCGAAACCTGAGGCAGGACCAAGTACAAATGCTGCATTATGTGCCGCAGCTTCAAGTTCAATCGAAGGTGATGAAGAGTATATTATAGAGACTGCAGAAGATCCAGTTGAGCAAGGCTTGATTCATAAGTTCACTATGATGTTCGCCGCATTGAAGATCTCACCGGATCTAGTTGATGAAGTCAAAGTAGCAATCCTACAGGATCCACATCTCAAGACAATGCAAGAAGACTTAGAGAAGGGTACGAGCAATCCCGACTTTACCTTGGATTCAGACAGGGTACTCAGGTATCGTGGACGTTTATGTATACCGGAGAGTGAAGACTGCGATATCAGAGATCGAGTTATGACTGAAGCTCATTACACTCCATATTCGGTACATTCAGGAAGTACCAAAATGTACCATGATTTAAGAAGACTATATTGGTGGAGGGGTATGAAAGCGGATATAGTTCGTTTCGTGTTCCAGTGTCTGAATTGCCAGCAAGTTAAAGCAGAAAGGCAGAGACCCACAGGTTTACTATAGCCATTACCGGAACCTGCATGGAAGTGGGATTGCTTCACCATGGATTTCGTCACTCGCTTACCTTTGACACCAAGGTCAGTGGATGCAGTTTGGGTTATAGTAGATCGACTCACCAAGACAGCTCGATTTATTGCGGTCAGACCTCAGTATACCATGGAGAAGCTGGCTAAGCTATATGTCGATAATATAGTCAGACTTCATGGCGTTCCGGAGAGTATAGTATCGGACAGAGATCCCCGTTTTACATCAAAGTTCTGGGAAGGATTGTAGAAAGCTATGGGAACAAAGTTAAAGTTCAGTACAGCTTTTCACCCTCAGACAGACAGACAGTCAGAGCGAACTATTCAAATTTTAGAAGATATGCTCCGAGCTTGTGCATTAGACTTCAAGGGAGCTTGGGATGAGAAGCTATCACTTATCGAGTTTGCTTACAACAACAGCTATCAGGCTACAATTCAGATGGCCCCATATGAAGCTCTCTATGGGAAGAAGTATCGTACACCTCTGTTATGGAACGAGGTGGGAGAAAGAAGGATTGTAGGACCGGAGTTTGTTGAAGAAACCTGCCGAGTGATTGATCAAATCAAAGAGAGAGTAAAGACAGCTCAAGTTCGACAGAAGCACTATGCGGATAATCGACGTCGAGATCTGGAGTTTACAGTGGGTGACAAAGTATTCTTGAAGGTGTCACCGGTGCGAGGTCTGAAGCGGTTTGGTAAGAAAGGGAAGCTATGCCCCAGGTATGTGGGACCGTGTGAGATATTGACCCGACGTGGTAATGTAGCATATCAACTGGCTCTACCACCATCTATGTCCAGCGTTCATAACGTGTTCCACGTATCATTACTGAAGAAGTATGTCAGAGATCCATCGCACATATTGACCGCCGATCCCCCAGACTTGACTGAAGACTTAACATTCGAAGTAGTGCCCGTGATGCTCTCGAGTCGAAAAGTTCAGCAACTTCGAACCAAGGATATCCATTATGTGAAGGTGTATTGGAGAAGCCAAAATGATGAGGAAATTACTTGGGAAGAAGAGAACGCGATGAGGAAGGAGTATCCTAACCTTTTCGACGATCAAGGTACGTTCAAATTTCGAGGCCAAAATTTCTTTTAAGGGTGGGGGAGTTGTAGAACCTACATGTAAATTTTGGAATGAAATTTCTTTTAAGGGTGGTGGAGTTGTAAGACCCGCACTCCGTAAACCCGGTCTAAATCTTGGTTTTGTGTCGTGACAGGTCTTCCGATCATCACCGGGCCAGACGGGACAATCGGATGACAAACAGGTATGAAATCAGACCAAAGACGACCAAATAGTCATCATTTTATGTTGACCGGTCGATGGTACCGGTCTTGGTACCGGTCGACCGGTATGGTCTGCGCAGCTAAGTGCGGAAAGCCAGAAATTAACTTCTGAGGGTCCCACTTTCCTGATTTCAAATCCTAGAAGTTTCCTAATCCTAGTAGGGTTACTAAACCCTATTTTTGGCCTATAAATACACCATTAAATCTCCTCAAATCCTTTCCATTGTCTCTCACAAACCCTAGAGAAGAGAAAGAGGTGGGAAAGGAGAAGGAGCTAGGAAGAAGAAGAAGGTGCCGCCATTACAGTTTGACGAAGCTCACGCTACGCCAGTCAACGGTAAGTGTTTTAACTATTCTTCTTATCCTATGATAGTTGTATGGGTGGATCAATACCATGCAAGTAGGTATTGATCTAAAACCCTAAATTGGCCAAGAAACCCTAAGTTGCCGTCAAACCCTAGATTTGTGTTTCAAGATGATATTCATCGAAATAAGACTCGAATGAGTTGGGGATAACTCTAACTCCAAGTTTAGACTTAGAATGGATAGGAGAAACCCTGAAAATCCATGGAGATTGATCGACGAAAGTCGACAAATCAAGTGTATGGTCTTCCGGAGACATACCGGTCGACCATACCGGTTGACAGTCTGTTCACAGGGTTACGACTGGTATGGTGAGACCGGTCAGGTCTGAAAGACTGGTTTTGGATTTTGGTTGGTTTCCGACCAACATGAAACCTTAAGAAAATATTCTAATGAAACCCAAATAATATTGTAGGACTTTGTGACTTATCGTTTGGATCTTGCGACGTGGAGCAAGTTATTGAATGAGCATCAGGTAAGGGAATCTGACCTAAACCTAATAATTAATGGACAGTAAATTATTGTTAATCACCTGATTATATGAGATGTGTTGTTTGTGCATATTCACATGCCATCCTTTACTTTCAGTTATTATTACTGTTCATGCATTGATAGGATGTGATTGTTAGGCATGTGATTGTTTTCGTTAGTGTGTGGAGTGGGGCATGGGCCTGGGATCGCTCTTCACATTTGCACCTTTTGTAGTATTCTGTCTTAACATGCTTGATATGGGTGGGGTATCAGGGGAAGGTCGTGGTACGGTGGTCTCCGATATTGATGTTTGCCTGGCCATTGTATGTGGCACTGTGGTCTCCGAGTCGACGCTGGCTTGTCCACGATGCTTTAGCTCTATCTCTATGCCATAGGGAGTTATGTTGGGATAGGGTCTACTGCGTTATGTATCTATCCTAGTGAGTTAGTTGCGGATAGGGCATCAGAGGAGGTGTGGGAATGCCTTAGCTCTATCTCTATGCCGTAGACGACTGTGCTGGGATAGAGCATACATTGATGACATATAGGATTGGTTAGTTGCGAGCCCAGTTTGTGAGCCCTGGCAAGTAGGGGCTTAGGTACTGGTATGGGTAGAGTATCAGGGGAGGTACGGGGGTATCTTAGCTCTATCTCTATTCCATGATGGGTGCATGTGGGCCAATGGGGGTGTGATCCATGAGGTGCCACACACTCTTGTATAGAGGTGCGGGGGCCACCAAACCTTTCTATAGCACATTGCAAACTTAAAACCAGACCACAGCATAAAATTGATTGTTACTCATGCATAATATTGTGAAACTGTCTGATTGTCTTATTGAGCTGTGTTGTGAGCTCACCCTTTGTGTACACATTGTTTTTAGATGTTGATGCAGGTTATACTGTTGATGACTACGTGAACGCTCCGGCGTATGGAGGTGTTGCTGCGTTGGATGTACAGGCGGGAGAGGACGAGCATGACGCTTCATGCGAGTGCCCTTTCTGCGTGTACCTTTGATCGGATCTTATTTACTTCTTTTGTTTATCTTCGGTTGGATTAAATGGATGTACGGATATTATTTTATGTGTTTGAATTTGGATAATTAAATATTTATTTAAATTATCAATAGATATACTCAGTTCATTCTATTTAAAGTCTTCCGCTGTATATTTATATTCTGATTGTGGTTATGTGTAATGGTTTGTATGAACGGACACGGCCTATTCGAGATCCTGGTGTGAACCGTTGGTTCAATGACGGTTCACTCACACCATTCTGGTTGGATCGGAATTGGGGTGTGACAGTCTAGGTCTTTATTAATTAGACTAGAATGATACACTACAATTTAAAAGGTTGTTCCATACCTGTAGGCAGAAGAAGACCCCCTTAGTCTTGTAGTTTCACATCCCACCTTATTCCATCTTCTGTCAAAAGAAAAGAATATTTCATTGTGGGATAATACACAAATCCAATACAAAAGATGCAATTTTGTGATGCCTATCTATTGAAGGTATTTTTTTTTGTCTTTTATGACTTCCTAAAAATGCACTTATAATTGTTAAAATAAACGTAATGGTTTTCTTGATTTTAACACACCTTCACTATAAG
Source organism: Protea cynaroides (assembly GCA_028583415.1). NCBI lineage: Eukaryota > Viridiplantae > Streptophyta > Magnoliopsida > Proteales > Proteaceae > Protea > Protea cynaroides. The sequence goes on from CM053274.1 coordinate 13,343,070, forward strand.
GGCATTTTAGTCATTTATGGTATCCTTTAAACAAACATTCATTAATGTTAACATAAGCCTAAAAAGTTTAAGGAGTTCATAATGGTTTATTTCTTTACTTTATTTAACACTGACTTTTAATGGCATTTGTTTCTGTCACTAATTTCAGTGACAAAATAATAATACTGTTATACATATACAGTGGCGTTCTGTCTATAAATGTCACTAAACAGTGATTAAAGCATTCTGTTGTGTATATAGATACTGATACGAATAGTATCACTAATGGCTACTTCGAGGGTAGCTGGCTTCCAGATAGAGGAGAATAGGAAGAAGAAGATAGGATTTAGATTGTAATTGCTTATCTGTTTTATTCATCATCCTTCACTTATATAGCCAGAGGCATACAAACCTTCCTAACCGATTCAGTTACAATTTCTATATAGTTATAACCATCTAACAACCATGATAACTACGCATGCCTATCCATTCTCCATGTTTATTCTCCCTACACGTAATCAGCCAATTCCACATCGTGGCAGTGGATCAATGGTGGCATGCATCATAACAGTTACAATGTTAACCATAACAGATACAATATTGTTCTGTCTGTAAATGTCACTGAAAGCAAACTGAATTTTTAGTGACATTCAGAACAAACTGTCACAACAATACAGTCACTGTTCTTTAGTTTTAGCGGCGTTTAGAACCAACTGTCATAAAAAGTGCAGTCACATAAAGCAGTGACGTTCGGTTCTTAACTATTTAATGGTGATATGTAATAAAACAGTTCACAATTACTAAATAACACCATTACAGAATTAGTTATGATTTAAAATTGGTTTTGGGTCAGACCGGAATGATCCAAATCAAATTGGATCAAACAAGCTAACCTAGGACAGCTCAAAAGATTTTTGGTTTTATAATTCGGGGAAAACGACTTACCGGTTGCTCCAGCTTGGGTGTCCAGACCGGGTCTTGGGTCAACCAGAATGTATATCCTAACCGGATCTTGGGTTACCCCGTAATGTTATTCTGGCTGGGTCTCAAGTTAGTCCGAATGGGTGACCTGGGTCAGATCTGGGTAACTCATATTTTAAATAACCCTTTTTTTATTTCTCTAAAACAATCAATGGGCTGGTCATAAATCCCATAAATATAATAAAACCAAAATGGGCTTTAAAACCATTAACCCATTACCGTAATGTTTTTAAAAAGAAAATTAAACTTAAATGGTCTATAAAAAGGATTCACATCCCCTCCTCCCTGAGATTCGGGAGGAGGGGGGCCGGCCTGGATGGATGGCCTGACTCTTGATGAATTCGAGCCATCCATCCGAGCCGACAACCCCTGTCGACTCAGTTTGTTGGTTTAGATGGACAGCTCAGCTTCACCTGAGAGCCAGGTGTCGGCCATCCATCCAGGCCGCCGCCCCTCCTTCCAAATCTCAGGGAGGAGAGGATTTGAATTCCTATCAAAATACCAAAAAACCCCTAACAGAATATCCTATTTTCAAAACTAATGCCATTTGCATATCCTTAACTAAATGGAGTTCCAACAGAACACGTTAGATACTCAACGGCTCCAAAACATGCTGAACAACTCGGCACTCCTTCATGGGATCCAGAGAAGACTCCGGCGCCACTACAAGGACCAGAATAGCACCACCACCATATCCGACAATGCCGAAGAGCACAAAATGACCTGCAGCAAGCTGCTGCTGGCAGTCCAAGGCTGCGACAGTCTGGTCCTTGTGGGCTGGCCTCCTACGGCCAGCGCAGCTAGTGGCAACTGTTGCAGGTTGTTTTTGTAAGACCCGCACTCCGTGAACCCGGTCTAAACCTTGATTTCATGTCGTAGCAGGTCTTCCGATCATCACCAGACCAGATGGGACGGGCGGATGACAAACAGGTACGAAATCAGATCAAATACGGTCAAATAAGTGTCATTTTATGTTGACTGATCGATGGTACCGGTCTTGGTACCGGTCGACCAGTCAGCTCTGCGCAGTTGACTACGGAGATCCAGAATTTGATCTCTGTGGGTCCCACTTTCCTAAACCCTAATACCTGGACCTTCCTAATCCTAATAGGGTTACTAAACCCTAATCCTAGCCTATATAAACACCTCTAAACCTCTTCAAATCCTTTCCATTATTCCTCACAAACCCTAGAAAGGAGAAGGAGGTTGGAGAAGGAAAAGAGGCTCGGAAGAATGCTCACCTTACGCCAGTCGATGGTAAGTGTTTTAATCATTCTTCTTACTCTATGACTCTAGGATAGTTGTATGGTTGGATCAATACCATGCAAAGCAGGTATTGATCTAAAACCCTAATTGGCCATTACACCCTAATTTGCCGTCAAACCCTAGATTCGAGTTCTAGGATGATTATCATCAAAACTAGACTTGAATGAGTTGGAGATAACTCTAACTCAAAGCTCAGATTTAGAATGGATAAGGAGAAACCCTAGAAATCCATGGAGATTGATCGACGGCAGTTGAAAAACCCAAAGTATGGTCTTCTGGAGACATAGCGGTCGACTATATCGGTTGCACCCTGTGCGACCGGTATGTTGCGATCGGTACCTTCCGGGGGCTGGTCTGTGGGGACCGGCTGACCATACTGGTTTCCAATTTTCCCCACAGAGATGCGACCGGTACATGCCACCGGTCAGCTCTGTGAGTGTATTTTTGTAACTTCGTCGGTTTTTTGACCAACGTATGCCCTAGGAAACTATTCTAATTGAACCCTAATATTGTGTAGGACTTTGTGATAGCACGTTTGGATCTTGCGACGTGGAGCAAGCTATCAAACGAGCATCAGGTAAGGGAATCTGACCTAAACCCTAATGATTAATGGACAGTAAATCGTTGTTAATAACCTGAATATATATGATGTGATGTTTGTGCATATTCACATGCCATCTTTTACTTTCAGTTATTATTATTGTTCATGCATTGATAAGATGTGATTGTTAGGCATGTGATTGTTTTCGTTGGTGTGTGGAGTGGGGCATGGAGCCTGGGATCATTCCTCACACTGGCACTTTTGTAGTATTCTATTTTAACATGCTTGGTACGGGTGGGGCATCAGGGGAAGGTCGTGGTACGGTGGTCTCCGATGTTGATGTTGGCCTGGCCATGGTTATGTGGCACTGTAGTATCCGATGACGATGCTGGCTTGTCCACGATGCTTTAGCTCTATCTCTATGCCATAGGAAGTTATGTTGGGATAGGGTCTACCTACGTATTGTTCTATCCTAGTGTGTTAGTTACGGATAGGGTATCAGGGGGAGGTGAGGTATTGTGGTCTCCAGCCCGGCCTGCACGTTCTAACTCTATCTCTATGCCGTAGACGGCTGTGCTGGGATAGAGCCTACATTGATGACATATAGGATTGGTTAGTTGCGAGCCTAGTTTTTGAGCCCTGGCCAGTAGGGGCTTAGGTACTGGTATGGGTAGGGTATCAGGGGAGGTACGGGGATACCTTAGCTCTATCTCTATTCCATGATGGGTGCATGTGGGCAGGTGGTGGTGTGATCTACTATGCAGTGCCACACACTCGTGTATAGAGGTGCGGGGGCCACTAAACCTTTCTATAGCACATTGCAAACTTAAACCAGACCACAACATAAAATGTTTGTTACTCATGCATAATATTGTGAAACTGTCTGATTGTCTTACTGAGCTAAGTTGTGAGCTCACCCTTTGTATATACATTGTTTTTAGATGTTGATGCAGGTTACTCGGTGGACGACTACGTGAACGCTCCGCCGTATGGTGGCGTTGCTGCTTTGGATGTACAGGCAGGAGAGGACGAGCATGACGCTTCATGCGAGTGCCCTTTCTGCGTGTACCTTTGATTTTACTATTTTAGTTTAGTTATTTTCAGTTGGATTAAAGAGATGTAAAGATATTTAGTTTATATTTGGATTTTGAATAATTGGATATTTTATTTAAATTTATCAATAGATTCTCAGTTCATTTATTTAAAGACTTTCGCTGTACTATTTATATTCTGATTGTGGTTATGTGCAATGGTTTGTATAAGTGGACATGGTCTATTCGAGATCCTGGTGTGAACCGTTGGTTAAATGACGGTTCACTCACACCATTCTGGTTGGTTCAGAATTGGGGTGTGATAACTTGGTATCAGAGCTCTCGGGCTCTGTCCAACAGACCATATTGCACTTAACTAAGTCGATGAACTGAGATAGGAAAAATTAAAAGCTTTAATACGAACACACCTTAAGCATTGTTTGATACCTGAGACTACATAAGAAAGAGCATAACATACTATATTAAATATGAAATTAATAAGTGCACATGCTCTAGATAGGCAAAAACTATAAATTATTATTAAAACATTAAAGAGTGCTAAGTTAAAAGTGCTATAGGGTACGGTCTACAAGCCGGACAGTTATCCTGTTATATAAACTGTATTGTGAAAAGAGAGGAAAATGTGGAAACTGGATATGTTGAAGAGCAAAATTAGAACCCGGAAAGTGGAGAAGGGCAGATCCCTAGGGCACCGACAAACTTGCCAGGCCCTCCTTACACTAACTCGGAGACGATTGTCACGAATCTGGTTTACCAAATGGAAGCTCAGCAGAAGACATTCTTGGATGAGATGCTGAAGATGTTCAGGCCACCGGGTTATGTTCCCACTGAAGGTACGCCTGGGTCTGGAGGGAATAATACTACACTGCCGATGCATGATAGTCCAGGGCCGATGGGCCAAGCACAGAATGTACCACCACCACACCAGTTTCCATCGTCTTCTACTTATCAGGGAGCCTATCCGTATCCACCACCATGGTACGGGATGAATACACAAGGACAGCACGATCTGAGTCGGGCAGTGGATAGATTTTTAAAGTTGAAGCCTTCTTCATTCACAGGTAAGACCAGGAAACCATTGTGGCCAGCACAGTGGGTTACAGAAATGGAGAAGAATTTCCACCTGATGACTTGTACAGAGGATGAGAAGGTTCTGTTCGCTACTCATATGCTGAAGGAAGATGCGAATGCTTGGTGGAATTCTACACGGGCATATCTGGAGACAAAGCATACATAGGTGGATTGGGAAGTGTTCAAGGTAGCCTTCTTTGATAAATATTTTCCGAAGAGTTTCAGAGATCAGATGGAGAAGGAATTTCTTAATCTGCACCAGTATCAGTCGACTGTGGATGCTTACCAGCAGAGGTATGAGGAGTTATTTTTCTTTGCACCGGCAAGTATGCAAGAGGAAGAGACCAAGACATGTAGGTTCACCATGGGACTGCGTGGAAGCATCAGAGAGCATATATTCGGTCTGGACAAGAAAATTTATAATGAGGCTATACAGGTTGTGAGAGTGATAGAATCTAGTCAGAGGGATAGCTTCTTCGCACAGAATAGGGGAGTGAAGAGACCCGCTACTGAGAGTTCAGGTAGCGGTAACAATAGACCTTTCCACCTATACAGGGCTCAGCCCGCTACAATGTCTGTAAGAAATAATACGGCACCACCTGTGCCACAGTTCGCTGGACACAACCCGAACATTAAATGTTTCAACTGTCAGCAAGTGGGTCATGTTGCAAGGACCTGCACTCTACCTAGGAAACAACCCCCACAGCAAAGAAAAGTATTTACTGTCACCACCGAAGAGGCAGCCGCATCACCTGATGTGGTTACTGGTATGATTCTACCCCTTACTATTTGGCTTACTATTTCATTGTGTGTGTGAGCATGTAGAACTAAGAGACAATAAAATTCCAGGAATTTAAATATAGCTGGTATACCTGTCAGAGTACTCTTTGACTCTAGGGCCACACACTCATTTGTTTTTATTTCCTTTGGGAAGCGCATGGAGTTACCGATCAAGCACCTGAACCCAAGCTTGATAGTTCGCTCTCCGTTAGGAGTCGAGGTGGCTTTGACTGAATATTATGGGCCGTGTACAGTTTGTATTGAGGGCCGAGACTTAGAAGAAAGTCTGGTACTACTCGAGATGGCAGACTTTGATATCATCTTGGGAATAGATTGGCTAGGCCATCATTCAGCTATTCTATTATGTGGTGAAAAGAAGCTTGTGCTTACAGACAAAAAGGGAAAGGAGTATAGCTTCACTGGGACCAAGTTACCTAGGAAGCGGAAGCTGATCCTCTCCGCCCTAAAAGCTAAGAGATGCTTAGAGAAGGGTGAGTGGGGGTATTTAGTATCTGTAGTCAACATCATTGCTGAGGTGCCAAAGATGGAAGATCTAGATGTGGTACGAGAGTTCCCAGATGTATTTCCAGAGGATCTCCCAGGTCTACCATCAGACAGGGCTACAGAATTTGTGATAGACCTTATGCCAGGTTCGCTGTCGGTGTCTAAAGCACCATACAGGATGACCCCTACCGAATTAAAGGAGTTGAAGACCCAGTTACAAGAATTGTTAGATAAGGGTATCATACGACCTAGCATATCACCTTGGGGAGCACCTGTATTATTTGTCAAGAAGGACGGAAGTGTACGGCTATGTATCGATTATCGTGAGCTGAACAAATTAACGATCAAGAATCGGTATCCTTTGCCTAGGATCGATGACCTGTTCGATCAGTTACAGGGTGCAAAGGTTTTCTCGAAGATTGATCTCCGATCATGGTATCATTAACTGAAGATCAAGGCCAGAGATATTCCGAAGACTGCTTTCAGAACTATGGGCATTATGAGTTCCTAGTTATGTCGTTCGGGTTGACCAATGTACCAGGGTCGTTCATGGAACTGATGAACCGAGTGTTTCATGATATGTTGGACCCTTCGGTCATCGTATTCATCGATGACATATTGGTCTACTTAAAGGACAGAGAGACTCATGCAACAAACTTAAGAGCAGCCCTACAACGGCTGAGAACGGAGAAGCTATATGCTAAGTTCAAGAAGTGTGAGTTTTGGCTGAAGGAAGTGGCTTTCTTGGGCCATGTAGTATCTGAAGATGGTATCAAGGTTGATCCAAGTAAGATAACTGCTATAGTAGGATGGGAAGCACCAAAATCTGTTGCAGAGATTCATAGTTTCCTTGGGTTGGCTGGTTATTATAGAAGATTCATGGAAGATTACTCCAGGATCGCTGTTCCACTCACCAGATTGACCAAGAAGGGAGAGAAATTCATATGGACAGATGAGTGCAAGAAGTGCTTTCAGGCTTTGAAGTCAAGACTAGTCTCTGCACCTATCTTGACCATCCCAGAACCAAGCGTACCGTTTACCTTATATACAGATGTTTCAGGGTTGGGTATTGGGTGTGTATTGATGCAAGGAGAACAGGTGATTGCTTACACATCAAGACAGTTAAAAGAGCATGAGAATAACTATCCTACGCATGATTTGGAGTTAGCAGTGGTTATACATGCAATCAAGACTTGGAGAAACTACTTGTACGGTGAAAAGTTTCAAATTAAGTCTGATCACAAGAGCTTAACCTATCTTTTAACTCAGAACGATCTGAATATGAGATAGAGGAGATGGCTGGAATTGTTAAAAGATTATGACTGTGACATCCAGTATCATCCAGGTAAAGCAAATGTGGTGGCTGATGCCTTAAGCAAGAAGTGGGCATCGAAACCTGAGGCTGGACCAAGTACAAATGCTGCATTATGTGCCGCAGCCTCAAGTTCAATTGAAGGCGATGAAGAGTATATAATAGAGACTGCAGAAGATCCAGTCGAGCAAGGCTTAATTCATAAGTTCACCATGATGTTCATAGCTTTGAAGATCTCACCGGATCTAGTTGATGAAGTCAAGGTAGCAATCCTACAAGATCCGCATCTCAAGACAGTGCAAGAAGACTTAGAGAAGGGTATGAGTAATCCTGACTTTACCTTGGATTCAGACAAGGTACTCAGGTATCGTGGACGGTTATGTATACCTGAGGGTGAAGACTGCAATATCAGAGATCGAGTAATGACTGAAGCTCATTACACCCCATATTCAGTACATCCAGGAAGTACCAAAATGTACCATGATTTAAGAAGACTGTATTGGTGGAGGGGTATGAAAGAAGATATAGCTCGTTTCGTATTTCAATGTCTAAATTGTCAACAAGTTAAAGCAGAAAGGCAGAGACCCGCAGGTTTGCTGCAACCACTACTGGAGCCTGCATGGAAGTGGGATTGCATTACTATGGATTTCGTCACTGGCCTACCTTTGACACCAAGGTCAGTGGATGCAGTTTGGGTAATAGTCGATCGACTTACCAAGACAACACGATTCATTACGATCAGACCTCAGTATACCATGGACAAGCTGGCCAAGCTATATGTTGATAATGTAGTCAGACTTCATGGCGTCCCAGAAAGTATAGTATCTGACAGAGATCCCCGTTTTACATCAAAGTTCTGGGAAGGATTACAGAAAGCTATGGGAACCAAGTTGAAGTTTAGTACAACTTTTCACCCTCAGACGGACGGGCAGTCAAAAAGGACCATTCAAATTTTAGAAGATATGCTCCGAGCTTGTGCATTAGATTTTAAGGGAGCTTGGGACGAGAAGCTATCGCTTATCGAGTTTGCTTATAACAACAGCTATCAGGCTACAATCCAGATGGCTCCATATGAAGCACTCTATGGGAAGAAGTGTCGTACACCTCTGCTATGGAATGAGGTGGGAGAAAGAAGAATTATAGGACCGAAGTTTGTTGAAGAAACTTGTCTAGTAATTGATCAAATCAAGGAGAGAGTAAAGACAGCTCAAGTTCGACAGAAGCACTATGCGGATAATCGACGTTGAGATCTGGAGTTTGCAGTGGGTGACAAAGTATTCTTGAAGATATCACCGGTGCGAGGTCTGAAACGGTTTGGTAAGAAGGGGAAGTTATGCCCCAGGTATGTGGGACCATACGAGATATTGACCAGACGTGATAATGTAGCATATCAATTGGCTCTACCACCATCTATGTCAAGTGTTCATAATGTGTTCCATGTATCGTTATTGAAGAAGTATGTCAGGGATCCATCGCACATCTTGACAGTAGACCCCCTAGACTTGATTGAAGACTTAACATTTGAAGTGGTGCCTGTGATGCTCTCAAGTCGAAAGTTACAACAACTTCGAACCAAGGATATCCATTATGTGAAAGTGCATTGGAAAAGCCAAGATGTCAAAGAGATTACTTGGGAAGAGGAGAGCGCGATGAGGAAGGAGTACCCTAACTTTTTCGACGATCAAGGTATGTTCAAATTTTGGGGCCGAATTCATTTAAGGGTGGGGGAGTTGTGAAACCTACATGCAAATTTTTGGGATGAAATTTCTTTTAAGGGTGGGGGAGTTGTAAGACCCGCACTCCGTGAACCCGGTCTAAACCTTGATTTCATGTCGTAGCAGGTCTTCCGATCATCATCGGACCAGATGGGACTAGTGGATGACAAACAGGTACGAAATCGGATCAAAGACGGTCAAATAAGTATCATTTTATGATGACCGGTCGATGGTACCGGTCTTGGTACCGGTCGACTCGTCAGCTCTGCGCAGTTGACTACGGAGATCCAGAATTTGATCTCTGTGGGTCCCACTTTCCTAAACCCTAATACCTGGACCTTCCTAATCCTAATAGGGTTACTAAACCCTAATCCTAGCCTATATAAACACCTCTAAACCTCCTCAAATCATTTCCATTATTCCTCACAAACCCTAGAAAGTAGAAGGAGGTTAGAGAAGGAGAAGAGGCTCGGAAGAAGAAGGAGGTGCCGCCATTACCGTTCGACGACGCTCATCTTACGCCAGTCGATGGTATGTGTTTTAATCATTCTTCTTACTCTATGAATCTAGGATAGTTGTATGGTTGGATCAATACCATGCAAAGCAGGTATTGATCTAAAACCCTAATTAGCCATTAAACCCTAATTTACCGTCAAACCCTAGATTCGAGTTCTAAGATGATTATCATCGAAACTAGACTTGAATGAGTTGGAGATAACTCTAACTCAAAGCTCAGATTTAGAATGGATAAGGAGAAACCCTAGAAATCCATGGAGATTGATCGACGGCAGTCGAAAAACCCAAAGTATGGTCTTCCGGAGACATACCAGTCGACTATATCGGTTGCACCCTCTGCGACCGGTATGTTGCGACCGGTACATTCCTGGGGGCTGGTCTGTGGGGACCGGCTGACCATACCGGTCGCTAGTTTTCCCCACAGAGCTGCGACCGGTACATGCCACCGGTCAGCTCTGTGAGTGTATTTTTGTAACCTCGTGGATTTTTCGACCAACGTATGCCCTAGGAAACTATTCTAATTGAACCCTAATATTATGTAGGACTTTGTGATAGCACGTTTGGATCTTACGACGTGGAGCAAGCTATCAAACGAGTATCAGGTAAGGGAATCTGACCTAAACCCTAATGATTAATGGACAGTAAATCGTTGTTAATAACCAGAATATATATGATGTGATGTTTGTACATATTCACATGCCATCTTTTACTTTCAGTTATTATTATTGTTCAAGCATTGATAGGATGTGATTGTTAGGCATGTGATTGTTTTCGTTGGTGTGTGGAGTGGGGCATGGATCCTGGGATCATTCCTCACACTGGTACTTTTGTAGTATTCTATTTTAACATGCTTGGTACGGGTAGGGCATCAGGGGAAGGTCGTGGTACGGTGGTCTCCGATGTTGATGTTGGCCTGGCCATGGCTATGTGGCACTGTGGTCTTCGATGCCGACGCTGGCTTGTCCACGATGCTTTAGCTCTATCTCTATGCCGTAGGGAGTTATGTTGGGATAGGGTCTACCTGCGTATTGTTCTATCCTAGTGTGTTAGTTGCAGATAGGGTATCAGGGGGAGGTGAGGTATTGTGGTCTCCAGCTCGACCTACACACTCTAGCTCTATCTCTATGCCATAGACGGCTGTGCTGGGATGGAGCCTACACTGATGACATATAGGATTGGTTAGTTGCGAGCCCAGTTTACGAGCCCTGGCCAGTAGGGGCTTAGGTACTGGTATGGGTAGGGTATCGGGGGAGGTACAGGGATACCTTAGCTCTATCTCTATTCCATGATGGGTGCATGTGGGCCGGTAGTGGTGTGATCTACTATGCGGTGCCACACACTCGTGTATAGAGGTGCGGGGGCCACCAAACCTTTCTATAGCACATTGCAAACTTAAACCAGACCACAGCATAAAATGTTTGTTACTCATGCATAATATTGTGAAACTGTCTGATTGTCTTACTGAGCTAAGTTGTTAGCTCACCCTTTTTATATACATTGTTTTTAGATGTTGATGCAGGTTACTCGGTGGACGACTATGTGAACGCTCTGGCGCATGGTGGCGTTGCTGCTTTGGATGTACAGGCAGGAGAGGACGAGCATGACGCTTCATGCGAGTGCCCTTTCTGCGTGTACCTTTGATTTTACTATTTTAGTTTAGTTATTTTCAGTTGGATTAAAGAGATGTAAAGATATTTAGTTTATATTTGGATTTTGAATAATTGGATATTTTATTTAAATTTATCAATAGATTCTCAGTTCATTTATTTAAAGACTTCCGCTGTACTATTTATATTCTGATTGTGGTTATGTGTATTGGTTTGTATAAGTGGACACGGTCTATTCGAGATCTTGGTGTGAACCATTGGTTAAATGACGGTTCACTCACACCATTCTGGTTGGTTCAGAAATGGGGTGTGACAGTTTTTGGATAAATTCTTAGAGCTTACAACTATTGGCTGGCTGGCCGTTACCTACAGGTGTGTGCCTATTGGCCTGTGGGCCGACAGCCATGCGGGTGCACACCTGCAGTTTACTGTTGGCCAACTGCCATTACCTGAGTTTTGAAATAGGATTTGGGCTTTTCTTAGCAGCTGGCACGGCTGCAGCTAGCTGCTCTTGTGGGTGGCCGGCTGCGGCTGTGCTACTGTCGAGAAATCTATTGAAAAATTAAAAGGGAAAAATCGGGAATAACCTCATGGTGGACGGCTAGCGGAAGAACCGCTCTGAGACTAGAATGTAAGAATCCCCACCAATAAAGAGGTAAAAATTGAAAACAAAATTAAACAACGTAAAATACCTTTGATAGGATCGGCTCCTGCCATTGCCTTCCAACCTTTCATTGGTTTCCCGCTTATCATTGATGCTGATATACTACATGATATCAAGAGAGGGGAGAAGAGGTTTCTATAAACTTCTGTATTTCCCAGACTCAGAGTACTCAATGGTCGTACTCTGATTATACGTAAGCTTACGTAGGACGCCAATTCCATTAGGTTAAATATGACTAACCTCAACTCCTCCCATTAAGGAGAAATAGTTAGTACCAGGCTGCCACATGTCCTCTAAGAATCCTATGCTAACAAACCTCAAATAGAATAAGGAGAGTACGCAACTGCTACCGGTGAGGTGGCATGTGAGCCACCCCACTCACAACTACGACTTCTCTTTGAAGGACAAAAACATTAGTGCGATTCTATGTAAGATAAATCATTGGTTGTTGATTGAAATGAGTTCTCTGAGACACCTTGTGAGATGCGAGCAGAAACACTCAAGTAGCAGCTCAGTCCTTCAATAATGCTTTTCATTGGCAGTTAATCCTTGGCAATTCTCATGTATGGTTTTATTTCTTGGTTCTTTCTATAATCTTTGATTGGGTATATGAAACAATTGTTGCTGCTATAACTGGATATGTTGATGTGCCCGTATCCTGCAAGACAAGTACAGGAGGTTAATGGAGACGGGCCTAGTTGCTCAGAATCCACTTCGATGGTAAAGTTAGTAACAGAGCAAACAGTCCAAAGCTAAGCAAAGATGGCAAGCTAGGAGGGATTGGGGATTACCGAATTCAAGAGGGAAGTATTAGCAATTAGATCGCTAGTAGAGAATTAAGATAGTGTTATCATCTATCTTACCTCTTGGTTGTCCATGAGTTTATATAGAGTGTGAGAGAGTCCCGAATAAACCTCCAACTTCACCGCCTAACCTCCAGGAGCGTCTGCGATATCCTTGCTCACCCATTGGATAAAGATCCCACGGCTAATCTTAGAGACGTGTTACTGTAATCGACAATTTCTTCATCTGTTGACGTGGCTGTTGCAAGAAACATTAAAGAACTAAACGTGCACCTCATCTTATTTGTAGAAGGGTAAGTCGTTGGAATGGCGACATGAATAACTCACTAACCAGTGGTGACATTTATCATTTTCACGAGATGACTGAGCGAGATGCAAGTCATCTGTAACAGCGGGTTTCAACTCATATAGAAAGGCAGACTAATATATCCGGACACGTGCCACCCTCCTGTATGCTGATGCCTGGGGACGCATGTCCCCTAGTCACTAAAGGATGAAATATAGCATTAACAGTTGTCCCTTGCCTCAGTATACTCGATGAGTCTGGTGAGACAATACCTATAAAGAATCGTAATTTGTCCCTCTAATCATTGTAGATCTCATGAAATTAAATCGTGCCACGTAACCCACGTTGTAATGGCAATTCTAAAGAATATCCCCGTAGCCTCATTCACATGTGCCCCATGTTTGCACGAAATGTGAAATGCCAAATTTATATTTGAAAGGGGAAGAGACGCGCCACGTGTAGATGTAACAGTGGAAATTGACAGAGCCACAAACCATAATGTCGAAAATCAGTTATGTCTCCTCCTTTTCAAACCATTCATTCAATGCGGAAATGCATTTCGAGGCACATGTCTTATCTTTCATGATCATGATCCGTGTAACAATAACTACGCATGATGCCTTCGAAACGTTTCTCATAACCGAATCCTTCATTCAATAAAATATCTTCTCAGCAAACCTCGATTTTTTGATCTTTCAAAAAGCTCAAAAATTTCCTTCCTTTATCGTCTTCCTCATCTTTACCAGTTGCAGAAGACTCCAACTTCAGATCGATTTGCATCGGAGCAATTTCTCACTACTTGCGTATTTCGAACTCGATTTTTGCCAAGAGACCAGTAAGTACTGCCCCTTTACCTTCGCCATCTTACTTTTTCCGTGAGGTTTTTGACTGTTCGAGTGTTAGATCTCCTAGAGTAGTCGGTACCCATTATCATTCTAACTGGCTGTAGGTGTAAGTGACCATTTTCCCTATAGGAACAAAATACGTTCCCACAAGAAAGCCGTAGAGCAAGACCTAGGAGCCCCATCATCTTTGAGAGAAGCCGTGCCTATCCCTCAGACCTTGAATACCATAGCCGCAAGATGCAAAAAACAAACTTGGCTTGTTCGATCCTGATTTCGAGCGAATCCTCGACAACCTTCCGGAGCTGTATGACTACTGAATACCTGAAGAGGACGAGAGGACCTGCTCTACCAACGCTGTAGAGACTTGCATATACTTGGAGTACTTTGACTCTGGGTTCAAAATTCCCATACCCAGAGAGGGTAAAGGCATCCTAAAGTATTACGACTTGGCTCCCGTGCAACTCCATGGCAGTTCTTGGACTTTGGTCATAGGATTCATAGCCATGCTTTGGGAGCTCAGGATGCTTGCAACGGTGTCATTATTCTCGAGCTTCTTCATCCTGAACAAATATGACTCGAAAAGCCAACCTCCTACAGGCTGATACTTCTTCAAGGCGAGACCAGGGGCACCCAAGGTAGTAGTTAGGCAAAACAAAATACACAACTGGGAGATAAAGTTTTTCTTTGTCAGTAGGAGAGACAGGAAACCCATGTCTCCTGCCAACAGGTGGCAACTCTCGGAGGTTGCTGAGAAGAATCTGTCACTAGATCTAACCATGGAGGAGAGAGAGAGCCGAATCATGATAGGGAGATGCAACCCCATTCCCTACTCAGATCTAGCACAAAGGGACCTGGGCGACCTCGACGATAGAGACGAAGAAGTAGTCACATACAAGTCCCTAGATACTTGCAACAAACCCTTAGAAGTTCCTGACTAGTTGGAAGAAGGTGTCTAGAATGAGAGTCCCGGTAGTCTTTATCCATGTCGCTGAATTACCCTTTAGCTTGATCGTGATTGATATTTTATATACCTTCTTATTTTACAGTGGTAAGAGAGGAGCTAGATGCTACAAAGATCGCGAGCATGTTTCCAAGTCAAGGTCAGGGCCAACGACAAAGGAAGCGGCTTGCGATTGGCACTAGCAAGGGCACCAAGAAGGCGCAAGTGGCCAAGATGACTGTGAGCAAGTCTCTGTCGTCGAGGCTGATTACTGAGGCATCTATCAAGGTGAGTTTATAGCCACAGCCTTCTCGCGAGATCCCTATCGAAGTTGCCCCCGTGAGTGAAATGGCTCCCAGAGAGCAAGACGACTTAGTGGAGATCCCACCTCTAGTGCAGCGACAACCCTCCGTAGCTTCACTTGCCTCCATATAACGGGGATCTAGCTAGGAGGGAGGAGATCCCCGTGCTAGGGAGAAAGCTAGTTAGGAAGTCATCGGTATGGTCACCCTTGGGAGGACCTTTGGAAATTCTTCGTCCATGGGGGAATGCCTAGCGGGTTTCCCCAAGTCCAGGCGGGGCATACTGGCCACACTGGTTAATTGGGAAGCAGTCCAACCAGCTGGACCCAGAGGTAGCGCGGCAGCGGTGAATGGGATGTGTCTCCCTTCAATTGAGGAATTCTATAAGCCATCCAAGCGAGCTGAGCTCTATCACATTCTGGAGATCGACATCGTTCATGTTACACCCTAATTTTGGACTAACCAATGGTGTAATAAACCATCATGAAAACCAACGGTTCAAATCAGGATCTCGTATAGGCTATGCAAACCATGTTAAACCAAAATACATTCCACAGTAATAACCAGAGATATTTGAGTAAATAGCGAAAGTCTTATTAATAATAAACTGAGGTCTACATGATAAATAATCAAATGATCTAGTTGTCACACCCTAATTCTACACCATTCAGAACGGTGTGATGAACCGCTAATAAACCAACGGTTCAACCAGGATCTCTGATAGGCTATGTCCATTAAAAATAAAACCATACACATCCACAACCATAATCAGAATAAATACACAATAGCGAAAGTCTTATAGTAAATGAACTGAGAAATCTAACTGTGATGACCATAATAAAATATCAAATTATCGTTGTATCAATTGAGACATAAATAAATAAAGTATCAATTACATTCCCTTAATAACTCAAACAAAATCTAATCGAATACGCATGAGTTTCACTCGCATGAGAGGTCATGCGTATCCTCTAAGTCTTCGGCTTCCATTGCAGCAACACGCCCGTACATCGGAGCATTCATATAATCTTCGACAGTGGTACCTACATCATCAACTAAAAATATTCGACATCGAAAGGGTGAGCACACATCATGACTCAGAGAGAAAACAAAACCACGCAACAAACATATGCATGCATTCAATTCATATCTTTGGTCTGGTAAATAAGTTTGCAATGCGCTATAGAAAGGTTCGATGGCGGCCTCGCCTCTATGCACAGGGTGTGGAAGCCCGCCCAAAGGTAATGTTTATTGTCGTCCCCATCCACCCGACCATGGAATAGAGATAGAACTAAAGTGCTAAGGCCCGGCCTAGGACACTTCCCCTGATACTCTACCCATACCAACACGTAAGCCCCTACTGGCGAGGGCTCGTAAACTGGGCTCGCAACTAACCAATCCTAATGCCAATCAGTGTATCCAAGGCCTCACCCGAGCATCCCTCAATACGTCCATAGAGATAGGACTAAGGCCCCCCAGCAGAGTCAGAGACTACACGGTCCGAGACCACCTCCCCTCATATACTACGACGTAATAGCTCTGCTAAGGTAATGGCGATACGACGATGTCAATGGACAAGACTTGAATTAGAGATAGAGCTAGAGTGCTGAGGCCCGGCCTATTCCTATCATCATTATCATCATCATGTTATAAACAATAATTTAAATATGCATGAACAGTAATAATAGAAATATTGGATGACATGTTGAATGCACATGCAAGCATACACGCATAGAATAATCATGGCATGGACTAAAGATTAAAACAGTTTATTATTGACCAATTAGTTTAGGTCTTGTTCCCTCACCTTTTCTTGATTGTAGATCCTTTCTCAAGCTTTAAGAATCAACTAAATATCATTATTATATCACTAGAAGACCTAATCAAGTCGATAGAATTTAATTAGAATTAATTCTGATTTTAAAAGCTTATTGTTAACTGGGGGTCGATGCCAGGGTCGGAGGTTCCATATGTCACACCCCAAATTTGCACTATTCAGAATGGTGTGATGAACCACTAGCAAACCAACGGTTCAACCAGGATCTCCGACAGACGATATCCATTTTATCTAAATCTAATACATCGACATTCATAATCAGAATAAATACACAATAGCGGAAGTCTTATAGTAAAATAAACTGAGAATCTACTGTGATATTAATATTTAAATAGCAAATAATTCTGTGTCAGCTAAGACATAAATAAATATCAAATACATGTCTTTACTAAATCAAATAATGAAAATAACATATAATCGAATACACATGAGTTGCACTCGCAAGAGGAGTCATGCGTATCCACTTCATCTTTAACTTCCATCACCGCCATGTGTCCGTACACTGGGGCATTGACATAATCTTCGACAGTAGTACCTGCATCATCAACTAAAAATATTCGAGGTCGAGGGGGTGAGCACACATCATGGCTCAGTAAGCAAACAAAACAATGCAACAATACATATGCATGCAATCAATTCATATCATTGGTCTGGTTTAAAGTTTGCAATATGCAATAGAATGGTTTGGGTGGTCAAAGGTTAATGTTTATTGACCCCTCCTCTATACACAAGTGTGTGACGCCGCCCGAAGGTAACGTTTATCGTCGACTCATAAGCACCCAATTCATGAACATTGTACAACAAAGGTTAACGTTTATTGCTGTACATTGCCATACCAACACGTAAGCCCCTATTGGCGAGGGTTTGCAAATTGGGATCGCAACTAACCAATCCTAATGGCAAACAGTGTATCCAAGGCCTCACCCCAGCATCCCTCAGAACGTCCATAGAGATAGAGCTAAGGCCCCCGATAGAGTCAGAGACTACAAGGACCGAGACCACCTCCCCTGATACTCTATGACGTAATAGTACTACTAAAGTAATGGCGATACGTCGATGCTAATGCACAAAACTTGAGTTAGAGATAGAGCTAAAATGCTGAGGCCCAGCCTATGACACCCCCTGATACTCGCTCGCATCAAGTACACCAACCACACACATACATTCACATGCCTATTCCTATCATCATCATCATTATTATGTTATAAAAAGTAAAGTAAATATGCATGAACAGTAAATAGAAATATCGGATGACATGTTGAATGCACATTACAAGCATGTTCGCAATGACTCAAGCATAGCATTGGACTCAAGAAATACGACAGTTTATTATTAACCAATTAGTTAAGAGTCTTGTTTCCTCACCTTAGCTTGCTAGTAGATCCTCTTTTAAGCTTTAAAATCACTTTTATATTGTTATTATATTACTAGAAGACCTAACAAAGTCGATAAAATTTAATTAGAACTAATTCTGAATTTAAAAATCATGCTGTTAACTGGGGGTCGAAGCTAGGGTCTGAGTTATGATCGACCCTGGGTGCGACCACCCCTATTCTGGGCTTCCCGAACACTGGGGGTCGATGCTCAGGGTCTGGTAGGGTCGATTGGCCATCGACCTCCCGTGCGATCCCCTGTGGGTTTAGTCAATTTTTCATCCTACAGTCCATTCTTCGTGTGTTGGGGTCCTATGGTTTGCTTCTACAGTCCATTCCACACATGTTCTATGGCCTAGAACCGTGGTTCATTCACTTAGATGGCTTTCATGATTTTCCCCATGGTTTTCCATGAAAACCTATCCATGGGTGGATGATTTGGGTTTCTCCAAGATCATACCCTCTTCATTATCTACTCTAAGGTCTTTAGATACTCATGGAAATAGTATCCATACCTAAGAAGATTACTCCTTCTCTGTACTCTTCTCCTTTTCCTTTCTTCTCTTTTTCTTCTCTTCCTTCTCTTCTCTTTCTCTCAATTCAATTAGGGTTCTAAAAGGAGTGAAAGAGGCTTAGGGACGTCCTATTTATAGAGTAGAAACTCCTAAAATAAGTCCCATTGAGATTAGGAAGGAATCCAATTGAAATTAGGAAAGTTTCCTAGTTTCTATTTTTATCGAGTACCGGTGGTCGATAGGGGGGTCGGAGATCTCGTCGACCCCTGGTCCATAAAATGTCTGACTCCCCATATAAAACGAGGGGTCTGACTTCTATACTGGGTGTCCGACCTCCCTTGCGGGGTATGCGACCCTCCCCTTATTTAAGTATTTTTGGGTCAGTTTAATACCTGGGATCGTGATCTCCTTCATGCACTTGGTCCATTTGGCTCAACCATGACGGGTAGACCTGGTTCAAGGTGGTAAAACCAGGTTACTTTGATACGGATCTTACAACTCCCCCCTACATATAAAAAATTTCGTCTCTGAAATTGTTCATACCTTCAGAGTCAAATAAATGAGGGTATTGCTTTCGCATAGCATTCTCTTCTTCCCATGTAATTTCTTCCATGTCTCTACTTCTCCAAGTGACCTTAACATAATAGATATCTCGATTGCGTAGTCGTTGAACCTTTTGGCTGGTTATTTCAGTTGGTGTTACTTCAAAGGTCAAATCATCAGTCAAATCAGGTAGATCTATTGTCAGAACGTGTGTTGAATCCTTGACATATTTCTTCAATAAGGAAATATGAAATACGTCATGCACACTTGACATAGATGGTGGTAGTGCTAACTGGTAAGCCACTTTCCCACGCTTAGCTAAAATCTCATATGGTCCGACATATCTTGGACTTAGTTTCCCTTTTTGTTCGAACCGTTTCAGACCTCGCATAGGCGATACCTTCATGAATACTTTATCACCCACGACGAATTCAAGATCTCTGTGTCGAGTATCTACATATTGCTTCTGACGATTCTGGGCTGTTCTCACTCTTTCCTTGATAATGTCGACCACTCGACAAGTTTCCTCAACAAATTCTGGTCCAACGATACTATGTTCCCCAACTTTATTCCAAAACAACGGAGTTCGACACCTGCTATACAGTGCTTCATAGGGTGACATCTGTATGGTAGCCTGATAGTTGTTGTTATAAGCGAACTCGATCAGTGGTAACTTTTCATCCCATGATCCTTTAAAATCAGTTACACATGCTCGTAGCATATCTTATAGAATCTGAATTGTACGCTCTGACTGTCCATCTATCTGTGGATGGAATGCAGTACTAAACTTTAATGTTGTACCCATAGCCTTTTGCAATCCTTCCCAAAACTTAGAAGTAAATCGTGGATCTCTATCGGACACAATGCTCTCTGGTACACCGTGTAATCGAACAATATTATCCACATACAGCTTTGCTAACCTTTCTAGTGTATACTAAGGTCGTATCGGTATAAAGCGAGCTGTTTTGGTCAGGCGGTTTACAATCACACAAACTGCGTCAACTACTCGAGGAGTTAATGGTAACCCTGTGACGAAGTCCATAGTGATGCAGTCCCATTTCCATGCTGGTTCTGGAAACGGCTATAACAGTCCTGCGGGTCTTTGTCGTTCAGCCTTTACCTTCTGACAATTTAGGCATTGGGACACAAACTTAGCTACATCTTCTTTCATTCCCCTCCACCAAGAGAGTTTCTTTAGGTCATGATATATTTTTGTACTTTTTAGGTGTATCGAATTGATGGTGGTATGGGCTTCTTTCATCAGTCGGTGTCTAATGTCCACACTTTCTGTTTCGGATACACATATTCTCCCTTTGTACTTCAATACCTTCTCTTCGTCCAAGGTGAACTCAGGGTTAGTTTTACATTTTTTGATGTCTTCTTGTACCGTTCTCAGGTAAGGGTCTAATTTGATAGCTGTCTTCACTTCATCAATTATATCCGGTATAATCTTCAATGCAGCGAACATATTGGAAAACTGATGAATGAACCCTTGGTTGGCTGATCCATCTGTTGTATCTATCACATACTGCTCATTGCCGTGATTGAATACCGTTCCAGTATACACATTGCTGCAGTTGTGATCACCTCTCCTTGAGATTTTATCATTGCCTTTCTGCTCAACGCATCCGCTACTACATTAGCTTTCCCCGGATGATACTGGATATCACAATCATAGTCTTTCAATAGTTCTAGCCATCTTCTTTCTCTCATATTCAACTCCTTTTGATTAAATAAATAAGTAAGACTTTTATGGTCCGATTTAATCTGGAACTTCTCTCCGTATAGGTAATGCCTCCATATCTTGACAGCATGTACTACTGCCACTAACTCCAAATCATGAGTGGGATAATTTTTCTCATGTGTCTTTAACTGTCTTGAGGCATAAGCAATTACTTGTTCTCCTTGCATAAGCACACATCCTAATCCCAGTCCTGACGCATCAATGTATATGGTAAATGGCTATCTGGGAACTAGAATAGTCAAAATCGGAGCTGATATCAATCTAGTCTTCAAGGTTTGGAAGCTCTTCTTGCATTTATCCGTCCATACAAACTTTTCACCTTTCTTAGTCAGACTGGTGAGAGGTACAACAATCAGGGAATAGTCTTCCACAAATCGCTGATAATAACCAGCGAGACCCAGAAAACTTCTAATTTCTGCAATTCTCTTTGGTGCTTCCCACTTTATAATAGCCTCGATCTTGCTGGGATCCACTTTGATTCCTTCAGCGGATACTACATGGCCTAGGAAGCCGACTTCACTTAGCCAAAACTCACATTTGGTAAATTTGGCATATAGCTTCTCTTTCCTTAAACGCTGTAGAGTGGCGTTTAGATTCTTAATAAGGGTTTCCTTGTCTTTGGAATATACCAATATATCATCAATAAATACAATAACCGACGTATCCAACATATCGTGGAAAACCCGGTTCATAAGTTCCATGAAAGTTGCTGGTGCATTTGTTAATCCAAAAGACATGACCAAGAATTCATAATGTCCATATCTGGTCCTGAAAGCTGTCTTAGGAATATCACCTTCTTTAATCTTCAACTGATGGTAGCCTGACCGAAGATCGATCTTAGAAAATACTTTTGCTCCTTGCAACTGATCAAACAAGTCATTGATCCGAGGTAGTGGATATCGATTCTTGATTGTCAGTTTGTTCAGCTCCCAATAGTCGATACATAATCGCATGCTACCGTCCTTCTTCTTTACGAATAATACTGGCGCTCCCCATGCTGATATACTGGGTCGAATATAACCCTTGTCCAGTAGTTCTTGTAGTTGTACATTCAATTCCTTTAGTTCTGTAGGAGCCATTCGATAAGGTGCTTTTGATACTGGTGCGGCTCCAGGTATAAGATCTATCACAAACTCTGTGGCTCGGTCGGGTGGTAATCCTGGTAGTTCCTTAGGAAATACGTCGGGGTAGTCCCGCACGACATCAATATCTTCCATCCGTGGTGCTTATTTGGTGAGGTCGACCACAGATACTAGATATCCGACTGGTCCCTTCTCAAGGCACTTCTTAGCCTTTAGTGCTGAGAGTATGAGCTTACGTTTACGGGGAAGTTTGGTTCCCGCAAAACTGAATTCTGCTCCTTCTTTGTCTTTAAATGTTAGCTTCTTTTCGGCGCATAATAGGTTCACAGAATTCCGAGCTAACCAGTCCATTCCCAAGATGACGTCAAAGTCTTCCATCCCAAGTTGGATCAAGGTTGCATCTAAGGTTTTCTCGCCAATGAGAACTGGACATGGCCCATAACCTTTTTCTAATTCCACTTCTAACCCCACATAGTCTAATGTTTTGATGGGTAAATTCAGCTTCTTTCCAAATGACACAGATATAAAAGAATGAGTAGCTCCTGAGTCGAAGAGTACTCTGACGGGTATGTCATTTATAGGTACGATACCTGTGATTTATTTTAACTTAGTCTACATGCTCACACAATGTAATACAACTTAAAAGGTTTCAGTCATACCTGTGACCACATCGGGTGATGCGGTAGCATCCTCGGATGTAACAGCATAAACTTGTCCTTGATGCAGCTGCTTCCTGGGCTTGGGACACTCCCTTGCCATATGCCCCGCTTGGTTGCAGTTAAAACATTTTGGGCCTTCAGTATTTGGCTTTGGCTGATGTTGGGCTACTGGGGTAGTCTTGGGTGCAGTAGTAAAGCCTTGAGCACGGAAGGGTTTGAATGTCTTATTATTCCCTCCGTTATAAGCATTTCCAGCTGGCCTTTTCATACCTCTGTTCTGCGTAAAATAGCTCTCCTTCTGGCTCGATTCTATAACTCGAGCAATTTGCATAGCTTCATTATATATTTTCTTTCCAAACCTAGAACATGCTCTCTGATGCTCCCTCTAAGTCCCGTGACAAACCTACGGGTCTTAGTGTCTTCTTCTTGCATGCTGAGTGGTGCAAAGAAAAACAGCTCCTCAAAACGTTGTTGATATGCATCCACGGACATCTGTCCCTGATATAAACTCAGGAACTCCTTCTCCATAGAATCATTGAAGCTTCGGGGAAAGTACTTCTCGAAGAAAGCTTCTTTATATATAGCCCAGGTCAATAGGGCGTGCTTGGTCAATAGGTAGGCCCTGGTAGATTTCCACCAATGATGTGCATCACCTTTTAGCATGAAGGTGGCACATAATACCTTCTCTTCTTTTGTAATAGTCATCGTCAGAAAATTTCTCTCCATTTTGTCGATCCAATGTGTCGGCCAGAGCAGATCAGACGGTTTTCCGTTAAACTCCTTGGGCTTCATCTTTAAGAATCGCTCCACCAGTCGGGAGTGGTCCATTTGATTCTGAGGGTATGCCCCAAACATAGGTTGTGGATACTGGTAATTAACTTGAACTGCTTCAGGACCTGGTATTGGAATCTGTGCAGCTGGTGGTTGAGGTGTTTGAGGTGCTGGTTGGTTACCCACCGGTGTTGCACTTGTTTGTCCAGTCGGCATTGGTGTAATATGTGCTACCTAAAACATAATTCCCATTGCTGCTTGCATTTGAGCCTGTGCTTGTTGCATTTGCTGCAGTTGTTGTGCTAGGTTCATAACCACGGTTGTCAGCTCCGGTGGTGGAGGTGGCAAATTTGTAGGATTTGCCTGACCCTGGTTTACTGGTGGTGCAACCTACGGATTACCCTGTGCATATATATTTTCTTGACTGGCTTCCTCCACGGGTGGTGGTGGTGGAACTGCGTTTTGGCTCTGCCTGGTTACTCTACGCCCAGCCATGTTTTCCTTCTGATAATGGTGAAGGCTGAAAATCATTAAAATATGTGAGGCAATCATTTATACTTCATGTAGATATGCTAACCGATGTTATTTTCAAAATTTTCAGATCATTCTGTGAAAAATACAGTCTTTTCTATGCAGGGTCGATGGTGGGGGTCGATGGTATGTTCGACCCTCAGTGTCCGACCCTGGGAAATCACTTATTTTACCCGAGAGCTGGGGGTCGATATGGGGGTCGATGGATGTCCGACCCCTAGGTGCGACCCCTGGTTCTCTGGCAGATTACCGAGAGCCGTGGGTCGATATGGGGGTCGATGGTCCTGGTCGAATTCTCCAACCCCCGGACCAAAAATTAGATTTTTAAGGTCCGATTCTGAGTTCATTTTCCATTCTACCTCCGTTTTGACTCGTCTCTTTTCCCTAAGTTGCTACAGTGCCAACTCTGCTACATTGGTCATTTGGGTTCCCTGTTTCGATGTCTACACCTTCCCTACAGGTATGTATCGTACCTTTACCTGTTTTTAGGTTCTCTTTTCTAGGTTTTTACCCGTATATCTTGTTTTCTTCAAATTAAACTTTTTCCAGCCGTAAAAATTCAATTTTTATTGGGGGCTTTTGTTATTGGTGACTCGAGGAATAAAAGCCCTAAAAAATATTTGGGTTTCATCGATTGTTATCAAGAAACTCGAATTTTGCTCTTTTTGCCCTAATTTGTCAAAATTTTTGATTTCTCGCAATTTCTTCAAATTGGATTCCATTAGCTAGGATTTCCTACTGTGTGAGTGTTGTAGGATATGTTAGAACCTAGCTTACTACTAGTATTTTCATCATGGTGCTGCATCTAAGTTAATATAAAAATAACTAGTTGATTCATTGAATGGATATAGATCCCCATTTATTTATAAAACAACTAAGGGTTTAAGGAAATTTATAAAAATTGTCTAGGGAAAATTTAATTCCTCACCTAATTTCATGTGTCCCATTTCCATTTTCATTTGGAAGTTTGTAAAAAGAATCAAGTCCTCCTGCCCACGTGTACGGATGAAAAGTGAGGCTTTTGGCCAACTTACGTCGTTATAATGTCCAAATTTCAGATTTTTGTACCCTACTAACATATTATCTATTTTTCTTTCTTATTTGTAGATACCATGGCTCGTACCAAAGTACCCAGAGTTCGCGATCCTCTTCGTTTCCGTTCCAACGAAGCCGAGGCACAGTATGCCCACTACGCTCGCAAGAAAGTAGAGGGAGGTCGTAAGGTGGACTTGGCTGAGTTAGCCCTGTTCAATGTGGAGAGAGCATTTGGTGATATGGGATAGCTCCCTATCATCACTTACGACGCGTGTACCCATCCGGATTGGTATGCTAGTTCTATTGTAACCTCCAGGTGATGGGGGATTACAATGAGGTTGAGAGGGGTGATGAGCTGTGCATCACGAGTTACGTCAAGGGGGTTGACATCTCATTCGATTATCGGCAGCTGGCCGACCTACTGGGCATTTCCTATGCTGGCCCCATGGTTTTCTGTGCCCCTGGAGAGCCCCAGTTCTTCTCTCTTCAGATGAGGGCCGAGATCGATAGTCAGCTCATCCGACCTGATCGCTGGCAGATGAGAGCGTGCTATCTGCATTCTAATCCACTGGTATACTGCAAGATCATTCAGCATAACCTGATACCGCAGAGTGGTCATTACGAGAGGGATCCTAGCTGACCCAATATCTCCTATACTGTATATGCACTAGGCAGCCCGTCTGCCTTCCATACATCATTATGCGTACTATGATCAGTGCCACATTGCCCAGTCACATCGACAACCTTACTTACGGACGCATGATCACTACCTTGCTTGCCCGCCTGGGGGTTGGCTTAGTGGATGAGAAGATTCAGGAAGTCCTTCTCATCGCCTCTAGATTGGGAGGCTATTTGCAAGATGGGCATGCGGGATGCTCAGGTCAGTGATGAGGAGAGGAACGCGATGGTGCGCCCTCACACTAGCGCAGAGATAGCTGACGCTGAGGCAGCAGCAGCAGCCGCTGGAGTTCATAGGGAGCCTGCTGATGATGATGACCGTCTGTACATGGATGTGGACTCCATACCACCTCCTTCACCTACACATGCTGCTGGAGCTAGTACTTCTTACGCTGCTGGTCCTTCACATGCGGCTGGTCCTATGATGGGGATATTGCATGAGATCAGAGAGGCTCAGCGCAGATTTGATTTGAGGATGGGGGAGTTACTAGATGCTCAACGTGTGAGAGTGGATGAGCTACTAGATGCCCAGCGCATCTCAGACATGAGGATGGGAGAGCTCATAGATGCTCTGCACCGGTCAGATATGCGGATGGATGAGCTTTTGGGTGCTCAGTGCGGGACTGATCAGCGGGTACCTGATCTTACAGCTAGTCTTCAGACGACCCAGACTCAGATAGCCTGGTTGACTAGAGTCTACATTGAGGATTATGACAGAGATCGTGAAGCACCGCCTCCTCCTTCACCTCCAACTTCATGATTGTATTTATTTCCTCTCATTGTACTACAGAGTAACTGTCCGGGTTGTGGACTGTACTCTGCTTTAGCTATTTATATACGTTTGTTTCTCTCTCATTGTATTTAATATTGTTTCCCCTTTAATAGATGCATTATTCTCTTTTCAAATTTGGTCTCAAACATCACTTGTGCTTAAAGTGTGTTAATATTACAGTTTTTATTTTTATCCTATCTTAGCTCACAATTCGAGGTGAAATTATGCTAGGTTAGCGGACACGGCCTGAGATGCTCTGATACCAAGTTGTCACACCCCCAATTCCGTACTATTCAAAATGGTGTGATGAACCGCTAGCAAACCAACGGTTCAACCAGGATCTCGGACAGACGATATCCATTTTATCTAAACCTCATACATCCACATTCATAATAAGAATAAATACACAATAGCGGAAGTCTTATAGTAAAATGAACTGAGAATCTACTGTGATATTAATATTTAAATAGCAAATTATTCTGTGTCAACTAAGACATAAATAAATATCAAATACATGTCTTTACTAAATCCAAATAATGAAAATAACATCTAATCGAATACACATGAGTTGCACTAGCAAGAGGAGTCATGCGTATCCACTTCATCTTCAACTTCCATCATCGCCATGTGCCCGTACACTGGAGCATTGACATAATCTTCGATGGTAGTACCTGCATCATCAACTAAAAATATTCGACGTCGAGAGGGTGAGCACATATCATGGCTCAGTGAGCAAACAAAACAATGCAACAATACATATGCATGCAATCAATTCATATCTTTGGTCTACTTAAAAGTTTGCGCAATAGAAAGGTTCGGGTGGTCAAAGGTTAACGTTTATTGACCCCTCCTCTATACACAAGTATGTGACGCCGCCCGAAGGTAATGTTTATCATCGACTCACAAGCACCCAATTCAAGAACATTGTACAACAAAGGTTAACATTTATTGCTGTACAGTGCCATACCAACACGTAAGCCCCTGTTGGCGAGGGCTTGCAAACTGGGCTCGCAACTAATCAATCCTAATGCCAAACAGTGTATCCAAGGCCTCACCCCAGCATCCCTCAGAACATCCATAGAGATAGAGCTAAGGCCCCCCGGTAGAGTCAGAGACTACAAGGACCGAGACCACCTCCCCTGATACTCTACGATGTAATAGTTCTGCTAAGGTAATGGCGATACGACGATGCTAATGCACAAGACTTGAGTTAGAGATAGAGCTAAAGTGCTGAGGATCAGCCTATGACACCCCCCTGATACTCGCTCGCATCAAGTACACCAACCACACACATACATTCACATGCCTATTCCTATCATCATCATCATTATCATGTTATAAACAATAAAGTAAATATGCATGAACAATAAATAGAAATATCGGATGACATGTTGAATGCACATTACAAGCATGTTCGCATAGACTCAAGCATAGCATTGGACTCAAGAAATAAAATAGTTTATTATTAACTAATTAGTTAAGAGTCTTGTTTCCTCACCTTAGCTTGCTAGTAGATCCTCTTTCAAGCTTTAAAATCACTTTTATATTGTTATTATATTGCTAAAAGACCTAACAAAGTCGATAAAATTTAATTAGAATTAATTATGAATTTAAAAACCATGCTGTCAACTGGGGGTCGGAGCTAGGGTCTGAGTTACGATCAACCATGGGTGCGACCACCCCTATTCTGGGCTTCCCGAACACTGGGGGTCGATGCTCAGGGTCTGGTAGGGTCGATTGGCCATCGACCCCCCATGCGACCCCCTGTGGGTTTTGTCAATTTTTCTTCCTTCAGCCCATTCTTTGTGTTTGGGGTCCTATGGCTTGCTCCTACAGTTCATTCTACACATGTTCTATGGCCTAGAACCATGATTCATTCACCTATATGGCTTTCATGATTTCCCCCATGGTTTTCCATGAAAACCTAACCATGGGTTGATGGTTTGGGTTTCTCCGAGATCATACCCTCTTCATTATCTACTCTAAGGTCTTTAGAAACTCATGGAAATAGTATCCATACATGAGAAGATTACTCCTTCTCTGCAACTCTTCTCCTTTTGCTTTCTTCTCTTCTTTCCTTCTCTTCTTCTTCTCTTCCTTCTCTTCTCTTTCTCTCAATTCAATTAGGGTTCTAAAAGGAGTGAAAGAGGCTTAGGGACATCCTATTTATAGAGTATGAACTCCTAAAATAAGTCCCATTGAGATTAAGAAAGAATCCCATTGAAATTAGGAAAGTTTCCTAATTTCTATTTTTGCCGAGTTCCGGGGGTCGATAGGGGGGTCGGAGATCCCGTCTACCCCTGGTCCTTAAAATGTCCGACCCCCCATATAAAACTGGGGGTCTGACTTCTATACTGGGGGGGTCCGACCCTCCCTTGCGGGGTATGCGACCCTCCCCTTATTTAAGTGTTTTTGGGTCAGTTTAATACCTGGGATCGTGATCTCCTTCACGCACTTGGTCCATTTGGCTCAACCATGATGGGTAGACCTTGTTCAAGGTGGTAAGACTGGGTTAGTTTGATATGGGTCTTACACCATCGACCCTGGGTGCTACCACCCAGATTCTGAACTTCCCGAACACTGGGGGTCGATGTTAGGGTCTGGTAGGGTCGATTGTCCATCGACCCCCTGTGCGACCCCCCATGGATTTAGTCAAAATTCTCATCCTTCAGTCCATTCTTTCGTGTTTGGGTCCTATGGCTTGCTTCTACAATCCATTCTATACATGTTCTATGATTTAGAACCATAGTTTATTCACCAACATGGTTTTAATGATTTCCTCCATGGTTTTCCATTGAAACCTAACCATGGATGGATGATTTGGGTTTCTCCTAAATCATACTCTCTATACTATCTATTCTAAGATCTTTATAATTACATGGAGATAGTACCCATACCTGAGAAGAATTATGGTTGTTTCTTTGAAGCCTTCTCTTTGATCTTCTTTTCCACTTTCCTTCTCTTCTTTTCTCTTCTCATTCTCTTCTCTTTCTCTCAATCCAATTAGGGTCCTAAAAAGAGTGAAAGAGGCTTAGGGACATCCTATTTATAGAGTAGAAACTCCCAAAATAAGTCCCATTGAGATTAGGAAAGAATCCATTGAAATTTAGAAAGTTCCCAATTCACGGTTTTTGTCGACAGACTAGGGGTCGGGGGTTGGAGATCCCATCGACCCCTAGTTCTAAATTGTCCGACCCCCGATTAAAAACTCAGGGTCAGACTTTTATATTGGGGGGTCCAACCCTGCCTAGCTGGGTGTGCGACCCTCCCCCCTATTTTAGTGTTTTTGGGTCAGTTTAATACCTGGGATCGTGATCACCTTCACGCACTTGATCCATTTGGCTCAACCATGATGGGTAGACCTGGTTCAAGGTGGTAAGGTCGGGTTAGTTCGATACGGGTCTTACAACTCCCCCTACTTATAAAAATTTTGTCCTCGAAATTATACATACCTTCCGAATCAAATAAATGGGGATATTGCTTTTGCATAGCATTATCTTCTTCCCATGTGATTTCTTCCATATCTCTACTTCTCCAGGTGACTTTAACATAATAGATATCACGGTTGCGTAGTCGTTGAACCTTCCGACTAGTGATTTCAGTTGGTACTACTTCAAATGTCAAATCCTCAGTCAAATCAGGTAAGTCTATTGTCAAAACATGCGTTGGATCCTTGACATACTTCTTCAATAAGGAGATGTGAAATACGTCATGCACACTTGAAATAGATGGTGGTAGTGCTAACTGTTAAGCCACTTTCTACTCAACGCATCGGCTACTACAATAGCTTTCCCTGGATGAAACTGGATATCACAATCATAGTCTTTCAATAATTCCAGCCATCTTCTTTGTCTCATATTCAGCTCCTTCTGATTAAATAGATAAGTAAGACTTTTATGGTCTGATTTAATCTGAAACTCCTCCCCGTACAGATAATGTCTCCATATTTTGACAGCATGTACTACTGTCGCTAATTCCAAATCATGTGTGGGATAGTTCTTCTCATGTGTCCTCAATTGTCTTGAGGCATAAGCAATTACTTGTTCTCCTTGCATAAGTACACATCCTAATCCCAGTCCTGACGCATCAGTGTACAAGATAAATGGTTGTCCTGGAATTGGGATGGTTAAGATTGGAGCTGATATCAATCTTGCTTTCAATGTTTGGAAGCTCTTCTCGCATTTATCAGTCCAAACAAACTTCTCGCCCTTCTTAGTCAAGCTGGTGAGAGGTACGACAATTCGAGAATAGTCTTCCACAAATCGTTGATAATACCCAGCTAGACTCAAGAAACTTCTAATTTCTGCAACGCTCTTCGGTGCTTCCCACTTTACAATAGCCTCGATCTTGCTGGGATCCACTTTAATTTCTTCAGCGGATATTACATGGCCTAGAAAAATGACTTCCTTTAGCCAAAACTCACACTTTGAAAATTTGGCGTAGAGCTTTTCCTTACGTAGTTGCTGCAGAGCGGCGTTTAGGTTCTTAATA
Source organism: Protea cynaroides (assembly GCA_028583415.1). NCBI lineage: Eukaryota > Viridiplantae > Streptophyta > Magnoliopsida > Proteales > Proteaceae > Protea > Protea cynaroides. The sequence continues at coordinate 13,374,265 of CM053274.1, forward strand.
TGAGTTTCCTCATCTTTGAAGTAGACTAATATATCATCAATGAATATAATAACCGACGTATCCAATATATCGTGGAATACCCGATTCATAAGTTCCATAAAGGTAGCCAGTGCGTTCGTCAATCCGAAAGACATAACCAAAAATTCCTAATGTCCATATCTAGTCCTGAATGCTGTCTTAGGAATATCACCACCTTTAATCTTCAGCTGATGGTAGCCTGACCGAAGATCGATATTGGAGAACACTTTGGCGCCATGCAACTGATCGAACAGGTCATCGATCCGAGGCAATGGATACCGATTCTTGATTGTCAGTTTATTCAGTTCTCGGTAGTCTATACACAATCGAACGCTACCGTCTTTCTTCTTCACGAATAATACTGGCGCTCCCCATGGTGATATACTAGGGCGAATGTAACCCTTGTCCAGCAGTTCTTGTAGTTGGACTTTCAATTCCTTCAGTTCAGTAGGAGCCATTCGATAAGGTGCTTTCGATACTGGTGTGGCTCCAGGTATAAGATCTATGGCAAACTCTGTAGCTCGGTCGGGTGGTAATCCTGGTAGTTCTTCAGGAAATACATCTGGAAAGTCACGTACGACATCAATATCTTCCATTCGTGGTGCTTCCTTGGTAAGGTCGACGATAGATACCAAATACCCGACTGCTCCTTTCTCAAGGCACTTCTTAGCCTTTGGCGTAGAGAGTATGAGCTTTCGTTTACGGGGAAGCTTGGTTCTCGAAAAACTGAACTCTGCTCCTTCTTTGTCTTTAAATGTCAGCTTCTTTTTGGCACACAATAGGTTTGCAAAATGCCGAACTAACCAGTCCATTCCCAAGATGACGTCAAAATCTGCCATCTCAAGTTGGATTAAGGTTGCATCCAAGGTCTTTTCATCAATAAGAACTGGACATGGTCCATAACCTTTTTCTAACTCCACTTCTAATCCCATAGGTGATCGTACACGCAGTTTGTAGAATAAGGATTTAAGGGGTAGATTTAGCTTCTTTCCAAATGACACAGATATAAAAGAGTGAGTAGCTCCTGAATCAAAGAGTACTCTGGTGGGAATGCCATTAATAGGTACAATACCTGTGATTTGTTTTGGTTTAGTCTAAATTCTCAAACAATGTAATACAACTGACTTAAAAACAATTTAAGTCATACCTGAGACCACATCAGGCGATGCGGCAGCATCCTCAGATGTAACCGCGTAAACTCGTCCTTGCTGTAGCTGTTTCTTGGGCTTAGGACATTCCCTTGCCATATGTCCCACTTGGTTGCAGTTAAAACATTTTATCCCTTCAATAGTTGGCTTTTGTTGCTGTTGAGCTACGGGAGTAGTCTTGGTTGCAGCGGTATAGCCTTGAGCATGGAAGGGTTTGAATGTCTTGTTATTCCCTCCGTTATAAGAATTTCCAGCTGGCCTTTTTATACCTCTGTTTTGCATGAAATAACTATCCTTCTGGCTTGATTCTATAACTCGAGCAATTTGTGCCGCTTCATTATAGATTTTCTTTTCATGTCCTAGAACGTCCTTGCGGATGCTTCCCCTAAGTCCCATGACGAACCTTCGGGTCTTGGTGTTTTCCTCTTGCATATTGGTGGGTGCAAAGAAGAACAACTCTTCATAACGCTGTTGATATGCATCTACGGTCATCTGCCCCTAACATAAACTCAGGAACTCTCTTTCCATAGAATCCCTGAAACTTCTCGAAAAGTACTTCTCAAAGAATGCCTCCTTATAAATATCCCAAGTCAGTTGGACGTGCTTCGTTAATAAATATGTCCTGGTAGACCTCCACCAATGGTGTGCATCTCCTTTCAACATAAAGATGGCACATAACACTTTTGCTTCTTCATTTAATGTCATCATCATAAAATTTCATTCCATTTCGTCAACCCAGTGTGCCGGCCATAAAGGATCTGCTGGCTTGCCATTAAATTATTTGGGCTTCAGTTTCAGAAAACGCTCCACCAGTCTGGAGTGGTCTAGTTGCTGTGGGACATACGCTCAATACATAGGTGGTCGGCATTGATATCCACCTTGAGCTATCTTAGGATTTTGTACTTGAGCCTGCATGATAGGAGTCTGAGGTTCGTGGGGTACTGTGTTACTTACCCCTTATGCTGTGCTTGCCTGTCCTGCTGGCATTGGAGGTGTCTGTGTGGCCGGAAGAGTTTTGCCTATGGCAGCTTGTATAGTAGCTTGTGCCTGTTGCATTTGCTGCAGCTGTTGGGCCAAGTTCATTACGACTGTGGCCAAGTCTGTAGGTGGAGCTGGCAGATTTGTAGGATTTGTCTGCCTATTTATGACGGACGGTGCCATGTTCATGTTCCCCTGTGTTTCTGGGTGTGTCTGGTTATCTTCCCCCACAGGTGGTGGTGGTGGGATAGAGTTACGGCTTTGTCTGGTTGCTCTACGTCCCACCATTAATTAATCTGATAGTGTGATTGCCTGAAAATCATTGAACACGAGAGACAATCATTAAATACTTCATTCTCATATTTTCAAACCACTAACAAATGCAAATTTTAAATTTTTTAGATCATTCTGTCGAAAATGTCGTGTTTTCACTGCAGAGTCGATGGTGGGGGTCGATGGGTGTCCGACCCTCAGTATGCGACCCTGAGAAATCAACAATTCTTCCCGAGAGCCAAGGGTCGATGGGGGGGGGGGTCAGAGGATGTCCGACCTAGGGTGTGACCCCTGGTTCTCTGTCAGATCACCAAGAGCCGAGGGTCGATGCGGGGGTCGATGGGTGGGTCGATGGTTTTAGTCGAATTTTCCGACCCCCGGACTAAAAATCAAATTTTTAAGTTCCGATTCAAAGTCCATTTCCCATTCTTTCTTCTCCGCTTCGACTCGTCTCATCCCTCTGAGTTGCTACAGTGACAACTCTGATCCGTTGGTGGTTTGCACTCCTTGTTTTGTTGTCTACACCTCCGCTACAGGTATATCTTCTACGTTTCCATGTTTTTAGGTTTCTTTACCTAGGTTTTTGCTCGTATATCTCGTATTTTTCAAATTAAAATTTTCCAACCGTAAAAATTCAATTTTTATTGGGGGCTTTTGTTGTTGGTGACTCGAGGAACGAAAGCCCTCAAAAATATTTGAGTTTTATCGGTTGGTTATCGAGAAACTTGAAATTTACTCTTTTTGCCCTAATTTTGTCGAAATTTTGAATTTCTTGAAATTTCTTCCAATTCAATCTCATTAGTTGAAATTTCCGACTGTATGACTCTCACAGGATAGTTTAGGATCTATGTATGTCCTCTTGCCCACGTGTATGGGTGAAAAGTGAGGTTTTTGACCAATTTACTTCGTTATTATGTCAAAATTTTGGGTTTTTCCTCTTTACTAACCCATTATTTGTTTTTCTTTCTTATTTGTAGATACTATGGCTCGTACAAAGGTACCCAGTGTTTGCGACCATCTTCACTTCCGCTCCACTGAAGCCGAGACACACTATGCCCGCTATGCTCGCAATAAAGTAAAGGGAGGCCGCAAAGTGGACTTGGCTAGCTTGGCCTTGTTCAATGTGGAGGGGGCCTTTGGCGATATGGGATGGCTCTCTGTCATCACCTATGACGCCTATACTTGTCCTGACCTGGTACGCCAGTTCTATTGTAACCTCCAAGTGGTGGGGGATTACAACGATGTTGAGAGAGGTGGTGAGCTTCTGATCACTAGTTATGTCAAGGGGGTTGATATTTCTTTCGACTATCGATAGCTAGCGGACTTGCTGGGTATCTCCTATGGTGGCTCCTTCGTATTCTGTGCCCTTGGGGAGCCCTAGTTCTTTTCATTACAGATGAGGGTTGAGATAGACCGTCAGCTCATCAGACCTGATCGCTGGGAGATGAAAGCGAGTTATCTGCGTTCAGATCCACGGGTATACTACAAGATCATTCATCATAACTTGATATTACAGAGTGGACATTACGAGAGGGTCTCCCAGTTGGCCCAGTATTTGCTGTACTGCATATGCACTAGGCAACCTGTCTGCCTTCCCTATATCATCATGCGGACGATGATCAGTGCCACGTTGCCCAGTCATACTGGCAACCTTCCTTATGGACGCATGATCACTACATTGCTTACCCGCCTGGGGGATGATTTGTTGGATGAGAAAATTCAGGAGAAATCCTTGTCATCGCCTCTAGGTTGGGAGGCTATTTGCAAGATGGGCATGCGGGATGCCCAGGTCAGCGATGAGGAGAGGAACGCGATGGTGTGCCCTCGCACTCGAGTGGAGATGGCTGACGCTGAGGCAGCAGCAGCAGCAGTTGGAGCAGGGGTTCATGGGGATGACGATCGGCTATACATGGATGTAGATGCCATACCTCCTCCATCACCTACACATATTACAGGAGCTGGTCCTTCTTCCTCAGCTAGTCCTTCACTTGCAGCTGGTCCTTCATATGCACCTTCTGATGGCATGATGGGGATATTGCATGAGATACGAGAGGCTCAGTGCATGTATGACCTGAGGATGTGAGAGCTTCTAGAGGCTCAGCGTTGTCCGATCAGCGGATGGGAGAGCTTCTGGCTGCTCAATGCGTATTGGATCAGCGGGTGGGAGAGCTTCTAGCTGCTCAGTGCATGTCGGATCAGCAGGTGGGAGAGCTTAGGGATGCTCACCGTGTGACTGACCAGCGGATGGCTGATCTTACAGCTAGTCTCCAGACGACCCAGACTCAGACAGCTTGTTTGACTAGAGTCTACGCAGAGGACTATGATAGAGACCGTGAGGCACCATCTCCCCCATCACCTCCAGCTTCTTGATGTAATTCTTTTATCTTTCTTTTGTACTTCAGAGTAACTGTCCAGATTGTGGACTGTACTCTGCTTTAGTCATGTATATATATGTTTGTTCTTCTGTAGGTGTATACAAATTTATTTTTCATTTAATAGATGCATTATTCTCTTTCATTTTTGTCTCAAACAACACAGATGCTTATGGTGTGTTATTATTACACCTTTTAATTTTTATCCTATCTCAGTTCACAGACTTTTGTGGAAGTATGCTGGTTTCACAGACAAGGCCTGAGATGCTCTGATACCAAGTTGTCACACCCCAATTCACGCATGAGTTGCACTCGCATGAGAGGTCATGCGTATCCTCTAAGTCTTTGGCTTCCATTGCAACAACACGCCCGTACACCAGAACATTCATATAATCTTCGACAGTAGTACCTGCATCATCAACTAAAATAATTCGACGTCGAAAGGGTGAGCACACATAATGGCTCAGTGAGCAAACAAAACCATGCAACAAATATATGCATGCATTCAATTCATATCTTTGGTCTGGTAAATAAGTTTGCAATGCCCTATAGAAAGGTTCGGTGGCCGCCTCGCCTCTATGCATGGGTGTGGAAGCCCGCCCAAAGGTAACATTTATTGTCGTCCCCATCCACCCTACCATGGAATAGAGATAGAGATAAAGTACTGAGGCCCGACCTATGACACTTACCCTGATACTCTACCCATACCAACACGTAAGCCCCTACTGGCGAGGGCTCATAAACTGGGCTCACAACTAACCAATCCTAATGCTAATCAGTGTATCCAAGGCCTCACCCCAGCATCCCTCAATACGTCCATAGAGATAGAGCTAAGGCCCCCCGACAGAGTCAGAGACTACACGGTCCGAGACCACCTGCCCTCATACACTATGACGTAATAGCTCTGCTAAGGTAATGGCGATAGGACGATGTCAATGGACAAGACCTGAGTTAGAGATAGAGCTAGAGTGCTGAGGCCCAGCCTATGACACCCCCCCTGATACTCGCTCGCATCAAGCACACCAACCACACGCATACATTCACATGCCTATTCCTATCATCATCATCATCATCATCATGTTATAAACAATAATTTAAACATGCATAAACAGTAATAATAGAAATATTGGATGACATGTTTAATGCACATGCAAGCATACACGCATAGAATCAATCATGACATTGGACTCAAGAATAAAACAGTTTATTATTGTCCAATTAGTTTAGGTCTTGTTCCCTCACCTTTTCTTGATTGTAGATCCTCTCTCAAGCTTTAAGAATCAACTAAATATCACTATTATATCACTAGAAGACCTAATCAAGTCGATAGAATTTAATTAGAATTAATTCTGATTTTAAAAAGCTTACTGTTAACTGGGGGTCGATGCCAGGGTCGGAGGTTCCATCGACCCTGGGTGCTACCACCCAGATTCTGAACTTCCCGAACAATGGGGGTCGATGTTAGGGTCTGGTAGGGTCGATTGTCCATCGACCCCCATGCGACCCCTCGTGGGTTTAGTCAAAATTATCATTCTTCAGTACATTCTTTCGTGTTTGGGTCCTATGGCTTGCTTCTACAATCCATTCCATACATGTTCTATGGTTTAGAACCATAGTTTATTCACCTACTTGGTTTTAATGATCTCTTCCATGGTTTTCCATTGAAACCTAACCATGGATGGATGATTTGGGTTTCTCCTAAATCATACTCTCTTCACTATCTATTCTAAGGTCTTTAGAATTACATGGATATAGTACCCATACCTGAGAAGAATTATGCTTGTTTCTCTGAAGCCTTCTCTTTGATCTTCTTCTCCACTTTCCTTCTCTTTTCTTTCTCTTTTCCTTCTCTTCTCTTTCTCTCAATCCAATTAGGGTTCTAAAAGGAGTGAAAGAGGCTTAGGGACGTCCTATTTATAGAGTAGAAACTCCCAAAATAAGTCACATTGAGATTAGGAAAGAATCCCATTGAAATTTGAAAAGTTCCCAATTCATGGTTTCTGTCGGCAGACTGGGGGTCGATGAGGGGGTCAGAGATCCCGTCGACCCCTGGTTCTAAATTGTCCGACCCCCGGTTATAAACTCAGGGTCTGACTTTTATATTGGGGGGGTCTGACCCTGCCTAGCTGGGTGTGCGACACTCCCCCCTATTTTAGTTTTTTTGGGTCAGTTTAATACCTGGGATCGTGATCTCCTTCACGCACTTTGATCCATTTGGCTCGATCATGATGGGTGGACCTGGTTCAAGGTGGTAAGGCCGGGTTAGTTCGATACGGGTCTTAAACTAGTTATCTCTAATTAACTAAAACATAATTAATACATATTACAAGTATCAATAAGAAAGTTAAACACTAAGCGTAACCACGGTGGTGACACTCGCTTGACGAGTCTTGCTCGTCCTCTACAGCTTGCACATCCATAGCCGCTACATGTCCATACATTAGCGTATCCATGTAGTCTTCAACGGTAACACCTGTAACATCAGAAACTAAAAAGAATCACACGTGCGAGGGTCAGTTCTCCAACTTGATCTTAGTGAGTGAACAAAACAATGCAATAAACATATGCATGCATTCAATTCATATCTTTGGTCTGGTTTCAAAGTTTACAATTTGCTATAGAAAGGATTGGTGGCCACCGCACCTCTATACATGAGTGTGTGAATACGCCCAATGGATCAAACACCATTGTCATCCCACATGCACCCCCCATGGAATAGAGCTAGAGCTAAAGTGTCTGGATCAAACACCGCCAACACTTCTCCTGATGCCCTACCCATACCAACACGTAAGCCCCTATTAGTGAGGGCTTGCAAACTGGGCTCACAACTAACCAATCCTAAATGTCATCTAGTGCATCCAAGGCCTCACCCTAGCATTCCTCAATTCTTCCATAGAGATAGAGCGAAGGCCCCCCGACAGAGTCAGAGACCACACGGTCTGAGACCACTTCCCCTGGTGCCCTACGATGTAATAGTTCTGCTAAGATAATGGCTATACGTTGATGTTAGTGGGTAAGACTTGAGTAGAGATAAAGCTAGAGTCTGGTGACCAAGTCAGAGACCACCATGCCATGTCCTCCCCCTGATGCTCCACTCGCATTAAGCACACTAACTACACATACAATCACATGCCTATTCCTAGCATCATCATCATCATGTTATAAATAGACAATAATAAATATGCATGAGCAGAAATAATAATAATATTAGATGACATGTGAGATGCACATTACAAGCATACAAATATAGAAGCATTCGTTGCATTGGATAAAATAAAATAAAATAGTTTGTTATTATTCAATTAGTTTAGGTTTTGTTCCCTCACCTTTGATTGATGTTTGTTCCTCTCCCAAGTTTTGGAAGTCACTTTGAATCTATTGGGAACCTAAATAATTAATGTATTTAAGCTAGGGTTCAAGTTTATCAAGTTACAATAGTAAAAAAATCTTCTTTCATCTCAAAATATACTTGCTGTTATCCTATGGTTTCAATATATGTCACCGTAGGACGTACGGTCGATACCCTATGTCGCATTACATACGACAGTACCTGCGACTGTATGTTTCCTGAATTCTTCCTGAAATGGCTGTGGTGGACTCTTTTCTTATCCCATGGTTGACCATACCTGTGACCATACAAGTTTAATATAATTTCTTACTTCCAATAAGGATTCCTTATCTTGGATCATCAATGGGGTCCTCCCTAATGATCATTCTAAGACCAATATTCTTTGTTTACTACATTAATACTCTAACCCATTCTCCAGGATCCCTGTTTCAGATCTACTCAGAAAATCCTATAGTTGAATCCTTACTTTGGGTTTGGTATCTCAATTTTACATTAGAACTCTTACTCTTAGTGTTCTAAGGCTACAGAGATAAGGTCTATAGAACTCCTTCTCTCAACCTTCTTCTCCAAATCTCCTTCTCCTTCTCTTCCTCTCTCTCTCTTTCTCTCTTAGGTTTAGTGTTTCAATTTGGGTTCTAAATGAGTGAGAGAGGCTAAAGAACGTCCCTTATATAGAGGAAAACCTCCATATAGAGTCCTCTTTCAATTAGGAAAGAGTCCTCCTCAAATTAGGAAAGTTTCTTAAACACAGAATCGATTCTGGATTCGTACGATCGATCATACGGTAACATAAACCGTCGACCATACAACCAAAACATGCAACCATAGGTTATACTGTCTCAATACGGTCGACCATAGGTGCGACCGTAGCCCTCAAAACTGCCACTATACGTTTATAATTTACTGGTTTTTAATTTTTAACTGTTGCTTCCACACAAACTAAAACAATCAACCACAACAACTAAATTTGACTTGTGGCTTACCTCATCTTGTGGTTTCTTCATACAATTGGTTCACTTAAGCTTATTATGATAGGAAGACCGGTCACGACACAAGAACATAAGGTTGGACCGGGTTCGTGGCATGCGGGTCTTACAGTTTGGGTAAGTCATTGCTGTTATTGGGTTTTATCTTGGTTTTTCCCACAGCGCAGGCATACTAACCTTTGTGTGTTGTACCTTTACGGAGTGCCCAAGCCCTCAACGCACTAAGGGAAGGAGAGGATAACATTAGCAGCAATGTCCATCATCTAGAGCTGGAGAAGAATGCAGCTCTAGAGTGTGCTCACTCCTTAGAGAGGACCAGGGACACTGCCGTCGAAGTGAGACTCATCTTCTCTGAGGCAAACAAAAACTTGATGGCGGAACATGATAACCTAAAGCGGGAAATAGATACCCTGTGAGTTTGTAGCAGGGCGAAAAAGGAGCATCTGGAGGAGAGCCTCTAGGCAGAGAAAGACAAGTTATTACTGAGAAGGAGCATCTGGAGGAGGCCCTTAAGGTGGAGAAGGTGAGGTTCACGGAGTTGGCATCCCAAGTGGGGGAGATGTTAAGGAAATGCAATAATCTGGCTGCACGAGTTTAAGATCTCCTGGCCGACAAAGATGAGATGGAGGCAGGGACCTTCGATCTCGTTGATAAGGCTCCGAGTGACTTCAAGAAGTTGCAGGAGCTTAAAGTATATGTTGCCGAGGATCTTGCCATGAAGCACTTCTGACTTCGATGGGGTGGCTAGCACTTCTTCGATGGGGCGCAGAGTGTAGCCAGGTTTGTCCTCTAGAAGCTTCACTTGGAGGCAGACTTCACCTACCCCCTTCGGATAGATGGGCAGACCCGCAGGGGCAGGCGATTAGGGATGCTGAGGCCCAAGTTGCCAAGGAAGAAGAAGGTGGTGACGAAGATGAAGGGGACATCCAAGAGGAAGTCGCCTTAGGAGAGTCTGGTGCTGAAGTTACGGAGGGTCAAGGTGGTGGTCTGCGAGGAGGTTCTCCAGCTAGGGATGTATCTCCCATTCTCGTGATTCTCCTTGGAGCGTTGACTTCTTCTTCCGCGCAGCCTGAGTCAGATGCCCCAATAATGGATTCGTCAACCGGGATGGCAATCCAAGCTGAGAAAAATCCTTGAAGACTCCTCTGTCTCATTTTTTTTGGTGGGACCTGATGTAATTTTAGTGTTCTAGTTTTTTCTTGTACAAAAAGGTCATGAACACATTCGTATTTTGGATCACCATTGGGTCATTCCATATTTCTTTTCTTCTACTGATGACTTGCTAATAATTTTTGTTTCATTGGGATTAGGTGTACACTGGGAGAGGGATTTCTTCTCTGGAATTGCTATGAGCACAAGCTCTTCCAACTCCTGCACGTGTGCTTAAGACTCGAATCAACAACCTTTTGGCTGAGCGAGATAGGCTTATCGCGCATGTGTCTAAAATGGAAGAGGAACCCAACTCACTTAATGTCGACCGCCTCAACTTTGCTTCTGCTTATGACCAAGTGACTGGTGCATTGACTGAGCATTGGAGATGGCAAGAGGCGAGTTGGAGGAGATCGTTGCACAAATAGAAAGAGAGGACTGCCAAAGCAGAAGTTCAGAGCATCATAGCTCGTAATCTGCATTCGATGGATTATCGCAAGCTCATTCAGTTAAGGAAGGAGGTGGTCTGGAAGTGAAGAAAGAGTGATGAAGACCATCATCTATGAGTCACTGCAGAAGCTAGACTGGACCTTCTGGCCGAGAAGCTTACCAAGGTTGAGGAGACGATCGCCGAGTTGACGGCCTATAAGAGGGATAAGGATCTGTATAGTTGGAGTCCCTTCCCATCTTTTAATACGATTTATGAGACCATGTCGCAACAGAGTGCTAGTGCTAGGTATGATATGGTGTTGGCTGCGATGAAGTTACTCGACAGTGTCAAAAGGTTGAGAGAGCCCCCACCAGAGTTATCGCGGAGCCATTCAGGATAGATCTTTTTGTATTTTATTTTTGGAGAGTTGAATAATTTTGAATGGTATAGGACCCTCCCAGTTCTTGGTAGTGTGAGTGCACGCACTGTTGAGAACTTTTCTGTAATTTTTTGTCTGTGAATAATACAAAATGTGGGGTTGAGTTATTGTTAAGAACTTTTTATTGTCTTTTTGCCTAATGTATGAACTTGGGGGTATGACCCTCTTTAGTTAGTTCATAAGAAGTCGCAACAAAGCTTGCAATGGGATCTACGTAAAGGTACCCCTAGTGATGGGATGCGTCTTGGCCATCCGGGGCATATTGGCGACTTCACCATTCGTGTGGATACTTGAATCGTAGAGAGGTCCTGAATGAAGTCAAATCGTAGCATATGTCATGGGTATCTGATAGCTCGGGGTTTGTCTGATCATTCCCTAGAGCGACATATGTTCGACTTATGTCGAAGAGTTTTATCGACTTATGTCTAAGACCTTCATCGTTGAGCATTTCATCGTAACTGGTGATCCTGATGGTGGGATGAGTTACCTCGATAGGTATGACTACCTCTGCGTCGTAGACTAGCATGAAGGGGGTCTCCCCAATTGGAGTCCTGCTAGTGGTTTTGTAGGACCAGAGCATGCTTGGCAACTCGTCGGCCCCTCTTTCCTTTGTCAGACTAAGTCGTCTTGCTATCCCAAGAGAGAGTCTTATTGGTGGCTTTGGCTGGGCCTGCAGCTTTGGGGTGGTATACTGAAGCAAAACTTTATTGGATATTGAATCCCTTGAGGAAGTTTTGATATTGCTGGCTATCAAACTATTGTCCATTGTTAGTGATGATGACTTGTGGAATGCCGTACCAATAGATTATGTTCTGCCTTATGAAGGTCTCGATCTTTGCTGCATCAGTGGTCGTCACGGCTTCTACTTCTACCCATTTTGAAAAGTAATCTACCACCACGATTAGGAATTTCTTTGCCCCTTTTTTTCTGGGCATGGGGCTGACTATGTCAATCCCCCACATAACGAAAGGTAGGGGACTTGTGATAGGTTGTAGCTTATTTGTAGGTAGGTGGCTAACGGTGGTGTGTTTCTGGCAAGTCTGGCATTTAGCCATGAAATCTGTGTGCAATCTATGAACATGGTTGGCTAGTAGTAGCCCTATCGTAAAAGTCGTTGGCATAGAGTGCGCCCTGCCAGATGGCTGCCACATATTCCAACGTGTACCCCCCACATTACTTCCTTGGCTTCACAGGGTGTGAGGCATAGCAGGAAGGGGCGTGTGAAGGAATTTTTATACAACTTTCCATTAAGGACAGTGTATCCTAAGAACTTTGCCTAAACCCTTCGTCTTTCTAGCCAGTCTTCTGGTAGCACGCCAATATCGTGTAGGTTTTGATTGGGTCAATCCAAGTAGCCTAACACCTGACCTGTTGGACCTCTATTGTATCGTCGATGCTTGGCCTTTTCAACACATCTATATATACTGACGAGTTTACACCTGACAGATATTTGGCCATAAGTTGTGATAAGGCATCAGCTTATGTATTGTTCTTTCGGTCTATATTGCTGATTTGATATGCTTCAAATTGGGCGAGTTTTAATTTTTCCTTGTTTAAATACTCCCGCATATGCGGCTGTTTTGCCTCATATTGTCTGTTGATTTGCCTTAGTATGACTTGTGAGTCGCTGTAAATGTCTAGCTTATAAACCATAAGGAATCTTGCTAACCTGAGTTTGGCCAATAGTGCTTCATATTAGGCCAAGTTGTTAGTCCTATGAACTCAAATCGTAGAGTGACTTGCACTCTAAAGTTCTCTGGACTGGTCAGTATGATCCCAACCCCCGAGTACATGTCGCTCGAAGATCCATCCATGAACAGAGTCTAGGTTGGTGATGGTTCCGACTTTTGCCTTTTGAGTCTCTGTTCATTGTCTTCTTCTTCGAGGGTTTTGTCTATGTCGACACTATCATCAGTTGAAGCTTCCAGTAGGAAATCGGCTAGGACTTGGAATTTAATTGCTGTCCTTGGTTGAAACTGGATATTGAACTCACCCAGCTTGGATGCATAGTTTACCAATCGACCTGATATGTCAGGTCGCACCAGTAATTTCTTTAAGGGTTTGTCGGTTTGTATCGATATGGTGTGTGCCTGAAAGTAGGGCTGTAATTTATGAGCAGAAGTGATGAGCGCCAACGCCAGTTTCTCCATTGACTTATATCTTGTTTTTGCATCCAGCAGGACCTTGCTGACATAGTATACAGGTCGCTGAACTTTATTGATTTCTTTAATGAGGATTGAACTAACAGTTTCAAGAAAGATGGCAAGGTATAGTTGTAATTGGTTTCCGATTTCTAGATAGGCGAGTAGTGGCGGTGATGCTAAAAATGTCTTTAATTCATCGAAAGACTTCTAGCATTCGAGGGGTCCATTAAAATTGTTTAGTTCCTTTTAGAGTTTTAAAGAATGGTAGGCAAAGGTTTGCCGACCTAGACATAAACCTGCCTAAGACGGCTATCCTTCCTGTCAATTCTTGAACCTATTTTTTCTTTATCGGAGGTGACATACCCATGATAGCTTTTATCTTTGCGGGTTTACTTCAATGCCTCTGTTGGATACCATGAACCCCAGGAATTTTCCTAATGCAACCTCGAATGTGCATTTTATTGGATCAAGCTTCATTTGATGTTTCCGTAGTACTGCGAATGCTTCTTCCAAGCTACGGATATGATGCGAGGTTCTCTTTCTTTTCACCAAGAAATCATCAACATAAACTTCCATGTTTCTACCTATTTGTTGTGCGAATACCTTGTTGACTAAATGTTGATAGTGGCACCGGCATTTTTGAGTCTAAGAGGCATTGCATTGTAGCAATATAGGCCACTACTTGTTATGAAAGTAGTATTGATCTCGTCGGGTTGATACATTTTAATTTGGTTGTAACCCGAATATGCATCCAAGAAAGATAGCATGTCGTGACCGGTTGTAGCATTAATTAATCTATCAATTCTAGGGAGAGGATAGTAGTCCTTAGGGCAAGATTTATTGAGGTCTGAGTAACCTATACAGATACACCATTTGCCGTTGGCTTTTTTCATTATTACAACGTTAGATACCCATTGTGGGTATTTAACCTCTTTAATAAAACCTGCCGCTAGGAACTTTTCGACTTCGTCTTTGATTGCAGCCTCCCTTTCTAGTGTGAAGTTGTGCTTCTTCTACTGGATCAGCTTGAACTGTTGATCAATGGTCAGGCAGTGCTCCATGATATCTCGCGGGATGCCTGGCATCTTGGATGCTAACCAGGAAAAAACATCGAGATTATTTCTAAGAAAGGTAACGATCTCATTTCGTTGGTCCTTGGCTAGTGATGAGCCGACTTGAAAGTACCTTTCAAGATCCTCCTTGAAAATTAGGATATGTATCAAGTCCTCGATAGGAGATCTACGCTCTTGCTCCAAGTCATCTCGGAGGTCCTCAATCTGAATAGACTCTGTGAGCTTGTTGTCTTATGCTTCCAGGTCCATTGCATAGCAGCTGCGAGAGAGTTTCTGGTCTGCCTTACAGTATCCCTCTCCATATTCAGTGGGAAATTTCATTAGTAGGTAGTAGGTGGAGATGCATGATCGAAGAAAGTTAAGACCTGGTCTGCCCAGGATTGCATTGTGGCTATAAAGAACATCGACGACAAGGTCGGAGAGAGACAGTGTAGTTCTTCTGGGTTTTGTTCCAACCCTCGTCTCCAAAATTATAGCGCCTTTGACCTTTACAACATCACCAGTGAAGCTGATAAGGGAAAACATTATTGGACAAATTTGCCTCTCATCCAGACTCATTGCTTTGGAGGCGTAGTAGAACAGTATGTCGGCTGAACTACCGGTATCAACTAATACTCTCTTTACCTCGTTTACTTTATCAATCACCATCATAATCATGATAGCATCTTCATGAGGGAGCTCAATGCCGGTGAGGTCTTTGTCAGGAAAGGTGATGACGTCTTCATGCTTGTATGGCATAGAAGAACTTGCTAATTGACATTCCAATTTGGCATATGATTTTCTGCTATTTTTAGATGTGTTCCCAGCTACTGGGCCTCCAATTATCACACCAGAATAGCGAACTGGGTGTGATTTATAGTGGTTCCAACCCGCATACTTGCTTTTCTTCAGGAGATGGTAGGTGTTTTCATTGGGAGTCCCAATCCTACGCATTGCTGGGCTTGGGCTTTCTACCGCCATGTCTTCATACTTAGAATTGGCCCCCTATATCTTGAGCCCATCTTGCAGGTCGTGGTAGCCAAGTCAGATATGTTGCAGACTTCTTGAGCTCGTGTTCAGCTTGCAACTTTGGATGTAAGCGATCCTTAGTCTTGCGACTTGAATAACAAGCATGGCTGGTTCTCCAGTACTGTAAGACCCATGTCAATCTAACCCGGTCTTACCACCTTGAACTAGGTTTACCCATTATGGTCGAGTCAAATGGACCAAGGGCTTGAAGGAGATCGAGATCCCAGGTATCAAATCGACCCAAAAACATTAATTTTGAGGGGAGGGTCGCATACCCAGCTAAGCAGGGTCGGACCTCCCAAAGCAGAAAGTCAGAACCTCGATTTGGAAGGGAGGGTCGGACATCTTGAGCCCTAGGGTCGACGGGATCATCGACCCTCCCATCGACCCTCGGATTCTGTCGAAATTAAAATTAGGAAAATTTCCTAATTTTCGATTGGGATTCTTTCTTAATCTCAGAGGGACTTATTTGAGGATGTTTCTAGTCTATTTATAGGACGTCCCTAAGCCACTTTCACTCCTTTCACAACCCTAATCGAATTGAGAGAAAGAGAGGAGAAGGAAAGAGGAAGAAAAAGGGAAGGAAGAGAACTTAGCAAAAAGGAGAAGAATTTCAAAGGAAAAGTAATCTTCTCAGGTATGGATACTAATTCCATGAGTTTCTACAGACCTTAGGTTAGTTAATGTTGAGAATGTGATCTCGGAGAAACCCAAACCAACAATCTATGGTTAGGTTTCCATGGAAAACCATAGAAGAATGCATGAAAGCTATCTAGGTGGGTTATACATGGTTTCAGACCATGGAATGAATGTAGAATGGAATGTAGGAGCAAGCCATAGGATCTCAAGCACGAAGAATGGATTAAAAGAGGGAATTGGACCAAAGTACACAGAGGGTCCCACCGAGGGTCTATGACCATCCGACCCTAGGTGTTCCTGACCATCGACCCTCAGTGTTTGGGAAGTTCAGAGTTAAGGGAGGATCGCACCCAGGGTCGATCCTGACTCCGACCCTACCTCCGACCCTCAGTTAACAGAGTGGTTTTTAAATCTGGAATTAATTCTAATTAAATTCTATCGACTTTGTTAGGTCTTCTAGCAATATAATAGCATTGTAAAGGTGATTCTAAAGCTTGGAAAAGTATCTATTAGCAAGCTAAGGTGAGGAACCAGAACTCCAAACTAAATTAGATTAATAATAAAACTATTTTCTATTTCTTGAGTCCTATGCTATGCTTAATTCTATGCGAATATGTTTGTAATGTGCATACAGCATGCCATCCAATATTTCTATTACTTGTTCATGCATATTTACTTTATTGTTTATAACATGATGATGATGATGACGATAGGAATAGGCATGTGCTTGTATGTGTGTGGTTGATGTACTTGATGCGAGCGAGTATCAGGGGGGTGTGATGAGAACGTCAATAAACGTTAACCTTTGGCGGGTCTCAGCACTTTAGCTCTATCTCTAACTCAAGTCTTGTGCATTAGCATCGTCGTATCACCATTACTTTAGCAGAGCTATTATGTCGTAGAGTATCAGGGGAGGTGGTTTCGGTCCTTGTAGTCTCTGACTCTATCGGGGGGCCTTAGCTCTATATCTATGGACATTCTGAGGGATGCTGGGGTGAGGCCTTGGATACACTGTTTGGCATTAGGATTGGTTAGTTGCGAGCCCAGTTTGCTGCCCTCGCCAACAGGGGCTTACGTGTTGGTATGGCACTATATAGCAATAAACGTAACCTTTGTTATATAATGTTCATGGTCGGGTGCATGTGAGTTGACGATAAACGTGATCTTCGGGTAATGTCACACACTCGTGTATAGAGGCGGGGTCAATAAACGCGACCTTTGGCTACCTAAACCTTTCTATTGCATACTGCAAACTTTAAACCGGACCAAAGATATAAATTGATTTGCATGCATATGTATTGTTGCATTGTTTTGGCTACTCACTGAGTCGTGATGTGTGCTCACCCCTCGACGTCGAATATTTTTAGTTGATGATGCAGGTTATACCGTTGAAGACTATATGAATGTGTCTGCGTACGAGAACGTGGCAGCAATGGAAGTTGGAGCTGAAGAGGATACACACGACTCCTCTTGCGAGTGCAACTCGTGTGTATTTGATTAGATATTTTATAGGTTTCTTTATTGGATTTATTAAGACATGTATTTGGTATTTAAATATTTATGTCTCAGTTGAAAACAGAATAATTTGCTATTAAATTATTGATATCATCTTAGTTTCTCAGTTCATGTTATTATAAGACTTCCACTATTGTGTATTTACTCTGATTATGATTATGGATGTGTGTAAGTTTGGATAAAGCGGGGATAGCCTATTTGAGATCCTGGTTGAAACGTTGGTTTGTTAGCGGTTCATCACACCATTCTGAGATGTGCGGAATTGGGGTGTGACAACTTGGTATCAGAGCATCTCAGGCCTTGCCCGCCGAACTAACATACATTCAAGACGATTGTGAACTGAGATAGGATAAAAGTAAAAACAATAATATAAACAAACTGTAAGCACCAGTGATGATTGAGACCAAATTTAAAAAGAGAATAATACATCTATTAAAGGGAAAACAAGTTAAATACAATGAGTGATAGAAACAAAAATGTATATACATAACTAATGCAGAGTACAGTCCACAACCCGGACAGTTACTCTGTAGTACATGAAAATAAAGTACAATCAAGAAGCTTGAGGTAAAGGAGGAGGCGGTGCCTCACGATCTCGGTCATAGTCCTCAGCATAGACCCTAGTCAACCAAGCCACCTGGGTCTGGGTCGTCTGGAGACTAGCTGCAAGATCGGCTACCCTCCTATCAGTCGCCCGCTGGACCGATAACAGCTCATCCACCCTCACACGCTGAGCGTCTAGCGACTCCTCCATCCTCAGATCAGATCTGCACTGAGCCTCTCTGATCTCCTGCAACATCTCCATCATGTCAGAAGGTGGGAGTGAAGGACCAGCCGCATGCGAAGGACCAGCCTCAGGTACTGGATCCGCAGTAGAAGAAGTACCAACACCAGCCGCATGTGTGGGTGAAGGCGGTGGTATCGAGTCGACATCCATATACATACGGTCATCATCGTCGACAGGATCCACAAGAGCTCTAGCAGCGGCAGCAGCAGCCTCAGCATCAGCCATCTCGATATGAGTGTGAGGGCGCACCATCGCGTTCCTCTCCTCATCACTAACCTGGGTATCCCACATACCCATCTTGCAGATTGCCTCCCAATCTAGAGGCGACGAGAAGGTCTTCTCCTGGATCTTCTCATCTAACAGATCAACCCCCAGACGGGTCAGTAGCACTATAATCATGCGTCCATAGGGTAGATTACCCCTATGACCAGACAATGTAGCACTAATCATAGTCCGCATGATGATGTATGGAAGGTAGACAGGCTGGCGAGTGCAGATGCTATAGATCAAAAACTGGGTCAGCTAAGAAACCCTCTCATAGTGCCCACTCTGCGGGATCAGATTATGCTGGATAATCTTACAGAAGACCCGTGGAGCTGGACGCAAATAACAAGCTCTCATATGCCATCGATCAGGACGGAGTAACTGATTATCGATCTCTGCCCTCATCTCCATCTCAACAAACTAGGGCTCTCCAGGCGCACAGTACACCATGGGGCCATCATAGGGAATGCCCAACAAGTCGGCCAGCTGCCGATAGTCGAAAGAGATATCTACCCCTTTGACGTAACTGGTGATGCGCAACTCCTGACCATGCTCAACGTCATTGTAATTCCCCACCACCTGGAGATTAAAATAGAACTGACGCATCAAATCCGGGCATGTGCACGCGTCGTAGGTGATGACAGGAAGCCACCCCCTGTCACCAAAGGCTCCCTCTACGTTGAACACGGCTAACTCAGCCAAGTAAACCAAACGACCACCCTCAACCTTCTTACGGTAAAAGTCAGCATACCGTGCCTCGGATTCATTAGAACGGAAGCGAAGGGGATCACGAACTCTGGGTACCTTGGTACGAGCCATGGTATCTGCAAAATAAGAAAGAGAAGGAAAACAAGGAGTTAATAGGATAAAAATCCGAAACTGATTTAATAACGACGTAAGTTGACCATAAAGCCCCGTTTCTCACCATACAAGTGGGCATGAGAACTTACGTAGGTTAAAATACATCCTACAACCCACATACAGTAGGAAATTTTAAACTGACGATGTCCAATTTTAAGAAATTCAAAAAAAATACAAAATATCGACAAATTAGGGCAAAAAGAGAAAATTTCAAATTTCTCGATAACCAACCAATGAAACCCAAAAATTTTGAGGGCTTTCGTTCCTCGAGACACCAATAACAAAAGCCCCCAATAAAAATTGAATTTTTACGGTTGGAGAAAGTTTGATTTGGAAAATACAAGTTAAAGGTGCAAAAACCTAGAAATGGAAACCTAAAAACAGGTAAAAATGGGAAGACGTACCTGTAGGGATGACGTGGACGTCGAAACCCAAAGTCAAACCGAACAAAAATGGTTGAGTAGCACTGTAGCAACTCAGAGAGGAGAGACAAGTCGAAACGGAGGAGGAATAGTGAGAAATGACCCAGAATCGGATCTTAAAAATCTGATTTTTGGTCCGAGCGTCGGACAATTCGATTAGAACCATCGACCCTCGAATCGGCCCTCCCATCGGCCCTCAGCTCTCGGGAATCTGATAGAAAATCAAGGGTCGGAACTGAGGGTCGGACACCCATCGACCCTCGCATCGACCCTCAGCTCTCGGGAAGAACAGGTCATTCCCAGGGTCAGAAACAAAGGGTCGGACATACCAGCGACCCTCACCATCGACCCTGCACAGAAAAGACAATATTTTTTTTATAAAATGAGCTAGAATTGGAATTGATTATCGGTTAGCGTGCCTACATGAAATATAAATGACTTCTCACCTATTTTGACAATTTTCAGGCACCACCAATCATCGAAAGGAATCATGTCTGGACATAGAGTAACCCGACAGACCCGAAATGCAGTCCCACCACCACCACCCGTGGAGGAGACTAGTCAAGAGAATAACCATGCATCGGGTAATCCAGAATAGGCAAACCCTACAAATTTGCCACCTCCACCACCAGAGCTAGCAACCGTGGTGATGAATCTGGCACAGCAGCTGCAGCAGATGCAACACGCACAGGCTCAGATGCAGGTTGCCATGGGAATTATGTTTCAAGCCACTCAGGCTGCACCCATGCACACAGGACAAGCCAGTGCAGCACCGGTAGGTAACCACCCAGCTCCTCAGACACCTCAGCAACCGGCTGCACAGATTCCAGTGTAGGTTTTAGAAGCAACTCAAGGTGATTACCAGTATCCACCCCATATGTTTGGGGCAAACCCCCAAAACTAGTTGGACCACTCCCGACTAGTGGAGAGATTTTTGAAGATGAAACCCAGAGAATTCAACGGCAAACCGTCTGATCCGTTGTGGCCAGCACACTGGATAGACGAGATGGAGAGAAATTTCCTCATGATGACTATCACAGAGAAAGAGAAAGTACTATGTGCCACCTTCATGCTCAAGGGCGGCGCACATCATTGGTGGAAATCAACGAAGGCATATCTACTGACCAAGCACGCCCTACTGACATGGGCTATATATAAAGAAACCTTCTTTGAGAAATATTTTCCACGGAGCTTCAGAGATTCGATGGAGAAGGAGTTCCTGAGCCTATATCAGGGACAGATGACTGTGGACTCATATCAGCAGCGCTACGAAGAGCTGTTTTTCTTCGCACCACTGAGTATGCAAGAAGAAGAAACCAAAACCCGTAGGTTTGTCACGGGACTGAGAGGAAGCATTAGAGAACATGTTCTGGGCTTAGAGAAGAAAATCTATAATGAAGCTGTCCAGATTGCTCGAGTGATTGAATCGAGCCAGAAGGAGAGTTACTATACTCAGAACAGAGGCATCAAAAGGCCAGCCGGAAATTCTTACAACAGAGGCAATAACAAGACATATAAGCCTTTCCGTCCTCAGAATTTTACTGCTGCAACCAAGACTACTCCAGCAGCTCAACCTCAGCCAAAGCCAAATTCTGAAGTCCTGAAGTGTTTTAACTGCAACCAGTCGGGACATATGGCAAGGGAGTGCCCTAAGCCCAAGAAGCAATTCCATCAGGGACGTGTATATGCTGTTACGTCCGAGGATGCGGCCGCATCACCCGATGTGGTCACAGGTATGACTGAAACTTTTAAAGCTATAATTACATTGAATGAGCATGTAGACTAGGTCAAGATAAATCACAGGTATTGTACCTATAAATGGCGTACCCACCAGAGTACTCTTCGATTCCGGAGCTACTCATTCATTTATATCTGTGTCATTTGAAAAGAAGACGAAATTACCCATCAAAACATTAGACTACAAATTACTTGTATGGTCACCGATGGGGTTAGAAGTGGAACTGGAGAAAGGTTATGGACCATGTCCAGTTCTCATTGGAGAGAAGACTTTAGATGCAACCTTGATACAACTTGAGATGGTAGACTTTGATGTCATCTTGGGAATGGACTGGTTAGCTCGACATTCTGTAAATCTATTATGCGCCGGAAAGAAGCTAATGTTCAAAGACAAAGAAGGGGCAGAATTAAGTTTCTCGGGAACCAAACTTCTCCGGAGACGCAAGCTCATACTTTCAGCACTAAAGGCTAAGAAGTGCCTTGAGAAGGGGGCAATCGGGTATCTAGTATCTGTGGTCGACCTAACCAAGGATGCACCACGAATGGAAGCTATAGACGTCGTGCGCGACTACCCAGATGTATTTTCGGAGGAACTACCCGGATTACCACCCGACCGGGCCATGGAGTTTGTAATAGACCTGATACCTGGAGCCGCACCCGTATCAAAAGCACCTTATAGAATGGCTCCTACGGAACTGAAGGAATTAAAGTGCAACTACAAGAACTGCTGGACAAGGGTTATATTCGACCCAGTATATCTCCATGGGGGGCACCGGTGTTATTCGTAAAGAAGAAGGATGGTAACGTTCGATTATGTATCGACTATCGGGAGTTGAGTAAACTGACAATCAAGAATCGATATCCACTACCTTGGATCGATGACTTGTTCGATCAGTTACAAGGAGCAAGAGTATTTTCTAAGATCGATCTTCGATCAGGCTATCATCAGCTAAAAATTAAAGAAGGTGATATTCCAAAGACAACATTTAGTACCAGATACGGACATTATGAATTTTTGGTTATGTCTTTCGGATTAACTAGTGCACCGGCAACGTTCATGGAACTTATGAACCGAGTTTTCCACGATATGTTGGATACATCGGTTATAGTATTTATTGATGACATATTGGTATACTCTAAGGACAAAGAAACCCATATCAAGAACCTAAACGCAACCCTACAACGTTTAAGGAAAGAGAAGCTATATGCCAAATTTTCAAAGTGCGAGTTTTGGCTAAGTGAAGTCGCATTCCTAGGACATGTAGTATCCGCTGAAGGAATCAAAGTGGACCCCAGCAAGATCGAGGCTATTGTAAAGTGGGAAGCATCAAAGAGCGTTTCGGAAATTAGAAGTTTTCTGGGTCTAGCTGGTTATTATCGGAGATTCGTAGAAGACTATTCTTGGATTGCCGTACCTCTCACCAGTTTGACTAAGAAAGGTGAAAAGTTTGTGTGGACCGATAAATGTGAGAAGAGTTTCCAAACATTGAAGACCATATTGATATCTGCCCCGATTTTGACTATTCCCATTCCAGGACAGACATTTACTTCATACACTGATGCGTCGGGACTAGAACTAGGATGTGTGCTTATGCAAGGAGAGCAAGTAATTGCTTATGCTTCAAGATAGTTAAAGGTACATGAGAAAAATTATCCCACTCATGATCTGGAGCTAGCGGCAGTAGTACATGCTGTCTAGATATGGAGACATTACCTATACGGAGAGAAATTTCAGATTAAGTCGGACCATAAAAGTCTTACTTATTTATTTAATCAGAAGGAGTTAAATATGAGACAAAGAAGATGGCTGGAACTATTGAAAGACTATGATTGTGATATCCAGTATCATCCGGGAAAAGCGAACGTAGTAGCGGATGCATTAAGCAGAAAAGCAATGATAAAATCGCAAGGAGAGGTTAGCACAACTGCAGCAATGTGTACTACCGGAATGGTATTCAATCACAGAAATGAGCAGTATGTGATAGACACAACGGATGAATCAGCCAACCAAGGGTTTATTCATCGGTTTTCAAATATGTTCGCGGCATTGAAGATTATACCGGACATAGTGGACGAAGTGAAGACAGCTATCAAAGCAGATCCTTATCTGAGAACAGTACAAGAAGATATTGAGAAAGGTAGGACTAGCCCTGAGTTCACCTTGGATGATGAGAAGGTACTGAAATACAAAGGAAGAATATGTATACCTGAAACAGAAAGTATGGACATTAGACACCGACTGATGAAAGAAGCCCATACCGCCATCTATTCGATACATCCTGGAAGTACAAAAATGTATCATGATCTGAAGAAACTATATTGGTGGAGGGGAATGAAAGCAGATGTAGCCAAGTTCGTGTCTCAATGCCTCAATTGTCAGAAAGTAAAGGCTGAACGACAAAGACCCGCAGGATTGTTACAGTTGTTACCGGAACCACCATGGAAATGGGACTGCATCACTATGGACTTCGTCACGGGACTACCATTGAGTCCTCGAGTAGTTGAAGCAGTTTGGGTGATTGTGGACCGTCTGACAAAAACAGCTCGCTTCATACCTATACGACCTCAGTATACACTGGAAAGGTTAGCGAAGCTGTATGTGGATAATATTGTTCGATTACATGGTGTTCCAGAAAGTATTTTGTCAGATAGAGATCCACGATTTACTTCCAAATTTTGGGAAGGATTACAAAAGGCTATGGGTACAACGCTAAAGTTCAGTACTGCATTCCACCCACAGACAGATGGACAGTTGGAGCGTACAATCCAGATTCTAGAAGATATGCTACGAACATATGTGATTGATTTTAAAGGATCATGGGACGAAAAGTTACCACTGATCGAGTTCGCTTACAACAATAGCTATCAGGCTACTATACAGATGTCACCCTATGAAGCACTGTATGGCAGGAAGTGTCGAACTCCCTTGTTTTGGAATGAAGTTGGAGAACGTAGTATTGTTGGACCGGAATTTGTTGAGGAGACTTGTCGAGTGGTCGACATCTTCAAGGAAAGAGTGAGAACAGCTCAGAACCATCAGAAACAATATGCAGATACTCGACCAAGAGATCTGGAGTTCGTCGTAGGTGATAAAGTATTTTTGAAGGTATCGCCTATGCGAGGATTGAAGAGGTTCGGACAGAAAAGGGAAGCTAAGTCCAAGATATGTCGGGCCGTATGAAATTCTAGCTAAGCGTGGAAAAGTAGCTTATCAGTTAGCACTACCACCGTCTATGTCAAATGTGCATGACGTATTTCACATTTACCTATTAAAGAAGTATGTCAAAGACCCAACGCATGTTTTGACAGTGGATCTGCTAGAATTGACTGATGATTTGACGTTTGAAGTAACACCAACAGAAATCACTAGTCGAAAGGTTCAACGTCTACGCAACAAAGATATTTACTATGTTAAGGTCACATGAAAAAGTAGAGACATGGAAGAAATTACATGGAAAGAAGAGAATGCTATGCGAAAGCAATACCCTCAATTGTTTGATTCAGAAGGTACGTATAATTTCGGGGATGAAATTTTTATAAATTGGGGGAAGTTGTAAGACCCGTGTCAATCTAACCCGGTTTTACCACCTTGAACCAGGTTTACCCATTATGGTCGAGTCAAATGACCAAGGGCGTGAAGGAGATCGAGATCCCAGGTATCAAATCGACCCAAAAACACTAATTTTGAGGGGAGGGTCGCATACCCAGCTTAGCTGGGTCGGACCTCCCAAAGTAGAAAGTCAGACCCTCGACTTGGAAGGGAGGGTCGGACATCTTGAGCCCTAGGGTCGATAGGATCATCGACCCTCCCATTGACCATCGGATTCTGCCGAAATTAAAATTAGGAAAATTTCCTAATTTTCGATTGGGATTCTTTCCTAATCTCAGAGGGACTTATTTTAGGATGTTTCTAGTCTATTTAAAGGACGTCACTAAGCCACTTTCACTCCTTTCACAACCCTAATCGAATTGAGAGAAAGAGAGGAGAAGGAAAGAGGAAGAAGAAAGGGAAGGAAGAGAACTTAGCAAAAAGGAGAAGAATTTCAGAGGAAAAGTAATCTTCTCAGGTATGGATACTAATTCCATGAGTTTCTACAGACCTTAGGTTACTTAATGTTGAGAATGTGATCTCGGAGAAACCCAAACCATCAATCTATGGTCAGGTTTCCATGGAAAACCATAGAAGAATGCATGAAAGCTATCTTGGTGGGTTATATATGGTTTCAGACCATGGAATGAATGTAGAATGGAATGTAGGAGCAAGCCATAGGATCTCAAGCACGAAGAATGGATTAAAAGTGCACCGAGGGTCGCACCGAGGGTCGATGACCATCCGACCCTAGGTGTTCCTGACCATCGACCCTCAGTGTTCGGGAAGTTCAGAGTTAAGGGAGGGTCGCACCCAGGGTCGATCCTGACTCCGACCCTACCTCCGACCCTCAGTTAACAGAATGGTTTTTAAATGTGGAATTAATTCTAATTAAATTCTATCGACTTTGTTAGGTCTTCTAGCAATATAATAGCATTGTAAAGGTGATTCTAAAGCTTGGAAAAGTATCTATTAGCAAGCTAAGGTGAGGAACCAGAACTCCAAACTAAATTAGATTAATAATAAAACTATTTTCTATTTCTTGAGTCCTATGCTATGCTTGATTCTATGCGAATATGTTTGTAATGTGCATACAGCATGCCATCCAATATTTCTATTACTTGTTCATGCATATTTACTTTATTGTTTATAACATGATGATGATGATGATGATAGGAATAGGCATGTGCTTGTATGTGTGTGGTTGATGTACTTGATGCGAGCGAGTATCAGGGGGGTGTGATGAGAACATCAATAAATGTTAACCTTTGGCGGGTCTCAGCACTTTAGCTCTATCTCTAACTCAAGTCTCGTGCATTATCATCGTCGTATCGCCATTACTTTAGCAGAGCTATTATGTCGTAGAGTATCAGGGGAGGTGGTCTCGGTCCTTGTAGTCTCTGACTCTATCGGGGGGCCTTAGCTCTATCTCTATGGACATTCTGAGGGATGCTGGGGTGAGGCCTTGGATACACTGTTTGGCATTAGGATTGGTTAGTTGCGAGCCCAGTTTACAGCCCTCGCCAACAGGGGCTTACGTATTGGTATGGCACTATATAGCAATAAACGTAACCTTTGTTATATAATGTTCATGGTCGGGTGCATGTGAGTTGACGATAAACGTGATCTTCGGGTAACGTCACACACTCGTGTATAGAGACGGGGTCAATAAACGCGACCTTTGGCTACCTAAACCTTTCTATTGCATACTGCAAACTTTAAACCGGACCAAAGATATAAATTGATTTGCATGCATATGTATTGTTGCATTGTTTTGGCTACTCACTGAGCCGTGATGTGTGCTCACCCCTCGACGTCGAATATTTTTAGTTGATGATGCAGGTTATACCGTTGAAGACTATATGAATGTGTCTGCATACGAGAACGTGGCAGCAATGGAAGTTGGAGCTGAAGAGGATACACACGACTCCTCTTGCGAGTGCAACTCGTATGTATTTGATTAGATATTTTATAGGTTTCTTTATTGAATTTATTAAGACATGTATTTGGTATTTAAATATTTATGTCTCAGTTGAAAACGGAATAATTTGCTATTAAATTATTGATATCATCTTAGTTTCTCAGTTCATGTTATTATAAGACTTCCACTATTGTGTATTTACTCTGATTATGATTATGGATGTGTGTAAGTTTGGATAACGCGGGGATAGCCTATTTGAGATCCTGGTTGAAACGTTGGTTTGTTAGCGGTTTATCACACCCTTCTGAGATGTGCGGAATTGGGGTGTGACAAGTACCAATTTCTAGGATGTCACTTGATTGAGGGGGTAAGCTACATGCTTTTAAAGATGACTCTGATACAGCTACACTGGTCAACAATCCTGTTCATGGGCGGTGAAGCTGAATTATCTTTATCCGAGTCTTTCTTGTTTTGATGAGCACATCGCGGTTCAGGGCCATCTTCCTTTTTAGCAGGTTGCTTCCCCTTATGCTTGTTGTCAGCTATGGTGGGTTTCTCTACGTATTCCCAGATGTGACCACGTTTGATTAAGTCTTTGATTGCATACCTTAGGGCAAGACAGATATCTGTATCATGCCCTTTCTCTCGATGACAGCGATAGTATTCCTTGGACCACTCCCTCCATGGGTCTAGCTTCATTGGAGGTAGACGGGCTAACTCATAGTGTTCCCCTAAGATTGTGCAGGAGCTCGGACATGGGGACAGTTAAGCTAGTAAATTGGTCATTTGCCAGAAAACCCATTTTTGCTAGTCTTCTGCTTCTTAGGTATCTCATTGGGTGACTTGGTGATAACCTTAGTGTCGTTTCTTCTTTTCTCCCTTGACTTGGGGGGGTGTGTAAGGAGAAGGGCTTCATTCATTGCTGCATACTTCAGCATAGGTCTGTGGTGGCCTTTTGTAGAGGGATTTTAAGAGATCTTTGTCCTTAATTCTGCCTTGTAATGTCATCATTTTGACCTCAGAACTGATATTCTTGATTTCTAGGGCCTCACGGTTGAATCTTGAAAGATAAGCCCGCAGAGTTTCCTCTGGATTTTACTTGACATTGATGAGGTTCGTTGAGGTCTTCTTCAGGGCCATTTAGATCTTTTGATCACTCAACTGATCAAAAGATTCAATGGAGTTAGCCTGCAGGCTGTTAAACCAAAGTTGCTTTGCCCCTAATATAGTTGATAGAAAAGCTCGACAGAGAATTAAATCGTCATATCGATGCAGCACCCTTAAGGATGAGAAGTTGTCAAGATGTAACTGAGGATCTGTTGTTCCATCATATGGATCAACCTTTGGCATAAAGAAGTGTTTTGGTTTTGGGACGTTCATTATCTCTTTTGTGAAAGCCATATCAGCGCAATATTTTTTCTTTTTTGAAGTGACTGCAGATGCCGACTATTTCTTTTTCATTTCTGTCATGCGAGTTTGCATGACGAGGAATTTCTGTTCTAAGGAACTTTGTGGGATGCTCTCTTGCACTTCTTTCTCAGTGGCGTGTCTCTGCTCAGCCATGCGACTTCTAATGGCCATTCTTTCTATTCTGCAGGCGTCTACCCTTTCTTGTGCTTCATTTTTCGATCGCTGATTATCTTTCTGACCATGGTCATTTTCTTTATCTTGTGGCACTGCCAGTTCTTCACCTCCGAATCTTGTTCCAGGAGATAGTCTTCTTCTTCCAATTCATCTTCTTTCCCTTCTGCATTCGGGAAATCTTTCTTAGTATGTGAATCTTGAGCTGGGACCAGAGTTTTGGATTTCATCGGATCCTAAGTAGATGGTCGATGAGTTGGTGGTAGAGGTGGTTTGAGCAGTTGTGCCATCTCTGCTAGTTGGTCTTTTAGAGTGTTGAACTGATCAACAATGACATACTGCAGTGCCGTTCCATGGCTCTCTGGAATAGGAGGTGGTGACTCACGGCCGGTGGAGGAATTTCTGCTATTGTTTCTTGGAGGGGATTATTTTGTGGCTGTCCTTCCTCCATTACCTCGTCAATCCCATCATTATTGTTCTTAAGGGGCTGGTTTCGAGTTCGTGCCATTGTTCAAGAAATGGAGCACACAGGGTTCTTGAATTCGCTTTCAGAGAAAATAGGCCCCATGATGGGCACCAAACTATTGCTGCTGTAACCGAATTTATTGATGTGCCTGTATCCTACAAGACAAGTACAGGAGATTAATGGAGCCGGGACAAGATTCTTGGAATCCCCTCCGATGGTGAAGTTAGTAACAGAGCAAACAGTCCAAAGCTAAGCCAAGATGGCAAGTTTGGAGGGAGTGGGGATGACCAAATTCAAGAGGGAAGTATTAGTAATTAGATCGCTAGTAGAGAATTAAGATAGTGTTATCATCTGTCTTACCTCTTGGTTGTCCATGAGTTTATATAGAGTGTGAGAGAGTCCCAGATAAACCTCCAACTTAATCGCCTAATTGCCAAGAGCATTTGTGATATCCTTGCTCACCCATTGGATAAAGATCCCACGACCAATCTTGGAGACGTGTTACTGTAATCGACAATTTCTTGTTCTGTTGATGTGGCTGTTGCAAGAATGATTAAAGAACTAAGCACGTGCACCTCATCACATTTGTAGATGGGTAAGTTGCTGGGATGGCTACATGGATAACTCGCTGACTAGTAGCGAGATCTATCATTCTCGGGAGATGACTAAGCGAGATGCAAGTAGTCTGTCACAATGGGTTCCAACTCACATAGAAAGGCAGACTAAGATATCCGGACATGTGCTACCCTCCCATATGCTGATGCCTGGGGACATGTGTCCCTTAGTCACTGGAGGACGAAATATAGCATTAACAACAATGTTATAGGTTGTCATCCCTGAAACTCAAATCATGTTTTCAGATTTTCTCTTTCTTAAAATGTTTCAGTAGCTATGCATTTTGATCTGGTGTGTTTAGCTGTAATTTCCTTGCTTTATCATTATAGAAGTTTCTTTTTATCTTCTTATGTGTATGTTTATGAAGCCCCAATTGGTATAGGATTTTAATGATAAGTTTTGGTTTAGTACTGCTCTCATTGTTTAGTCTTGTTTATAAATTTTTTTATGATATATCCTTTTTTTGTGCGTGGTTGTGTCATATTGATCTTGGTTGTATTTTCGTGAGCTTGTTTATTCCAATTTAACTGTTGCTAGGTTTATATATGGTATGTTTTTGTTTTTGATCTCAACTTTCTCTTGTTGAAGGGATTTTGTTTGGGCTGTAAGGAACTTCCAGTTTTGTTTAAAGACTGAATTTTGATTTCAGAATAATGGGATGGGGTTAATTTCATTGGGCTGGTTCAGCCCCATAGTGAGTTCGTTTTTCTATGATGGGTTAGTTCCCCATGGTTGGAGTTGTCTAATGGTAATGGGTCGGTTTGGCCTTTTGTTTTGGAATGGTTTTATTGTATTAGACCCATCCAACCCCTTGCTGGGTTTGGTTTTAATATTGCATTGATTATTTGGTTTTGGGCCAATTCAGCCCCATGATCGGAATAGTTTAACCATATTGGGCTAGTTGGCTACGTGCTAGGTTTTCTTTTTGCCCATATGCTAACATCGGTTTTTTACGTATCTAGTCTACCACCAAGGGATGTATCCCCACTATAGTTAATCTCAGTTTGTAATAATTTAGGAACAACCAGTGTACACACGGGTTTGCCATAGGCCCCATGTTGCATGACTGTGGTCCCCCCTCCCAGCGTCGTAGAGATTTTAGGGTGACTCCAATGAGTCCATCCTTATTGGGATCCTAAATCCCATGCCGACTAGTAAAGGCTCCCTTAGATTAGGGCCTGCTTATGCACTAGGTTTGGCCCCATAAAGTTGTTTTTAATATTATTCATATATTCCAAAAAATACAAAAAAATGTGTCATTCGAGCGACTGTTGGGATCACATTTGATCTTCGGTCCGGTATTATCCCAATTTGTTCATGGCCTTAGGCCACTCATCTCCCAAGTTTGGGATTTGGTTTGTTATGCAACCAACCTTGTTTTTCAAATGATAGTTCACCCTTGCTGAGTGCGGGGAGTCGAGGTACGATATTTCTCGAGTGATTCCATTCGTGAGCCAACAGCTCATCATCTATTGGGAACTACATTTGACCTGATTCTTCGAAGAGATATGTAGGTAGCGGGAAGTAGTCACTTCGTACCTGGTCAAATGTGCTTTCTTAGTCAAGGAAGCACCTCACACACATGAAAATCCCCGCCCGAACTACGTTTGGCCTGATTCCCGCCGCAAAGGGATACATAGGCAGCTTGACATAGATCTCAAGCTTGGTTATTCATTTTTTAATGTTTTTTCATTTTTTAATTCTTTATTTGTTTATTTAATTTATTCATTTATTTATTCATTGATTTATTTATTATCTCTAGTGTTGTAATTTGCTTTCCAAACCTATATGGCGGCACCCTAAGTTAGTATAACTCAAGAACTTAGTCTAGGGTTATTTAGTTGCCTAAATAATTAGGTTAATTTGAACAACCTATACATAAGTAAGATTTAAGAATGTAGGAAAGGATAGGACAGAAAGAGATCGGTCCAATGATTGGGCGAGTTAAGAGCCTAACACCTTTACAACTCATAACTTGATGCTTACCTTTCTTTGGTAAGATCAGAAGCCGATCTAATGAGTCATGAGTCATTAGTGTTTCTCCAAGTGAGAGACAATTTATAGGTCATAGAACTTATTTAGGTGGAGACTCTAGATTTTCACCATCCATTGGCGTGGATGTGGACGGACAAGGTCACAAGGTGAGAGCCTTCAATCTTTAGTTTATTAAAAAAAATTCCTTCTTTTAAGCACGAGGAGAGGATAGGGAAAAATCCATTGTCCTCACAACTGGTAAAGCAAGCTAAAGACAAATAGATCAGCACAACAAGCTGAGTTTGTTTGAACTCACCATGTTCGGTTTGACTTTACTGTCGGACCCTATTGACGGATGCCTAGGGTGACACATGTTACCCAGCCACCACTCCTTCCCATAATATCTTTGTTAATGTGTAGTTATACAAGCATTAGGGTGGGTCCTGCCCTAGCACATGCAGTGTTTAGTTTAAATATCCTTCAAAGTAACTCTGTGGGTCTCACCGATTTGGACTCCAAAAAGACAACCTTGTGCATGTTTAGCAGAATAGCTGGCACATGGGATCCCCCTTTTCCCTTGGAGAGGTGGAGATGCGACTGGAGTGGGAGACTCCACTCTTACTTGGACTCTTCCTCCTCTCTACTTGTGTAGGATGAGTCTTGTTGTGCAAAACAAACACAAGACTCTAATGCATTTTCAAAAAGGGAGAGTTGTAGAGAAAAGAGAGAGAGAAAGAGTGAGAGAAAGAGAGAGAGAGAGAGAGAGAGAGAGAGAGAGAGAGAGAGAGAGAGAGAGAGAGAGAGAGAGAGAGAGAGAGGAAGAAGACGACTGACCTGGAGCATTCTTCAAGGGATAATAAAGTATGAATGTATGGAGATGGCCCCAGTAAGTACCATATCCATCTCTCTGAGGTTTATAATTTATAGGACCCTTTAGAGGGTGGAAACATCCTTTGAAACTGTGTGAGAAAACCTCTATTGATCATTAATGGCAGACAATAGGTTAGTGGTAGTGCATTTTATGTTTATATAGAAACCCAGACAACCGGCTGTAGAAGGACTAAGGACCTCAAAAAGAAGGCTAGGATGAAACCAAGGCAATAACCATTGCCTAGATAGTGTTGAATAATTCTCGAGCCTAAAGGGAAAGAAACCACAACCCTGTCATGAGGCTCAGATTTCAGTTTCAGACTATGAAAGTTGTTCGACTGGTGTGTTCATTTGGAACCCCAGATGTGACATCCATGCAACTGAACACTCATAGAGGGTTCCTGTAAAGCCAGGAAACCTAATGGAAGGCTCTGGTCAGACTTTCGATCGTACCATTGTGAATTGGATTTGTTGTCGGATAGTCATAGTTTCCTTTAGCAATTATAACCATCTTCACTGTCTCATGTTTAACTCCTTTTGGCTAAACAAGTGGGTGAGACATTTTATGGTCTGATTTAATTTAAAAATTTTAACCATATAGATAATGTCTCCATATTTTGACGGCATGTACCACCGCTGATAATTCCAAGTCATGAGTAGGGTAATTCTTCTCGTGTACCTTCAGTTGTCTTAAAGCATACATAATTACTTGCTCTCCTTGCATGAGAACACAACCCAAATCTAATCTGAAAGCATCAGTATACAGGATAAATGGTTATCTTAGTACTGGAATGGTAAAGATGGGAGCCGATATCAATCTTTCCTTTAGCATCTGGAAACATTCTTTACACTTGTCGGTCCATATAAACTTCTCTCCTTTCTTAGTTAGTTTGGTGAGGGATACGGCGATTCTAGAGTAATCGTCTACAAATCGTTTGTAATAAATAGTTGATCCCAAGAAACTACGAATCTTGGCAACATTCTTAGGCACTTCCCACTTTACAATTGGTTCTATCTTAGTGGGGTCCACTTTAATTCCTTCTGATAATATAACATGACTTAAGAATTACACATTGTTCAACCATATTTCACATTTCTTGAATTTGGCATAAAGCTTCTCTTTTCTCAGTTGTTGTAAAGCTACTCCAAGATACGTCGCATGAGTTGCTTCATCCTTAGAATAAATTAATATGTCATCTATGAAAACTATGACTGAAGTGTCCAACATGTCATTTAACACTCGATTCATGAGTTTCACAAAAGACGCGGGTGCATTGGTTAGTCCGAAAGACATGACTAGAAACTCATAGTGTCCATATCTGGTTCTAAATGCTGTCTTTGGAATATCTCCCTCCTTAATCTTCAATTGATGATATCCAGATCGTGGATTGATCTTAGAAAACACCTTTGCTCCTTGTAACTGATTAAATAAATCATCAATTCGAGGTAGGGGATATCAATTCTTGATCATGAGCTTATTCAATTCTCGATAATCCATACATAGTTAGACATTACCGTCCTTTTTCTTGACGATTAACACTGGCGCTCCCCAAGGTGATATACTCGGTTGGATAAATCCCTTGTCTAATAACTCTTGTAGTTGAACCTTCAATTCCTTCAGTTCAGTTAGAGCCATTCGATATGGTGCTTTGGATACAGGTGCTAACCCTAACAATAGATCTATAACGAACTCTGTTGTTCGATCAGGTGGTAAACTGAGTAAATCCTTAGGAAACACGTATGGAGATTGTTGCACAATTTCGATATCCTCCATTCATGGCGCTTCACTGGTAAGGTCCACCACTGATACAAGGTATCCAACTCTGCCCTTTTCAAGGCATTTCTTAGCCTTCAATGCCGAGAGAATGAGTTTTTTCTTACGAGGAAGTTTGGTTCTTGAAAAGCTGAATTCCGCACCATCTTGGCCTTTGAAGGTCAATTTCTTTTCTGCACACAGTAAATTTGCAAAGTGCCGAGCTAACTAATCCATCCCTAATATGACGTCAAAGTCTATCATCTCGAGTTGAATTAAGGTTGCATGCATAGTTTGTCCACCAATAAAGACTGGACATGGTCCGTAACCTTTGTCTAGTTCTGTTTCTAATCCCATAGGCGACTATACTAATAGCCTGTAGTCTAAAGGTCCGAGGGGCACATTTAGTTTCTTTCCAAAAGATATAGATACAAATGAGTGGGTAGCTCCAGAGATAAAAAGTACTCTGGCGGGTATGTCAGCTATAAGTAATATACCTGTGTTTTTACCTAAATTAGTCTCTATGCTCACACTAGACATTACAAAACATAAGGTTGGGTCATACCTATTACCACATCAAGTGCCGCGACAACATCTTTAGAAGTTACAGCATAAACCTTTCCCTATTGTAGTTGCTTCCTTGGTTTAGGGAAATCCCTTGAATAATGCCCTACTTGATCACAGTTGAAGCATTTAACTCCAGTATTTCCTTGCTTCTGTTGAGGTTGAGCTAGCTGTGTAGTCTAGGTTGCAGCATTGAAGCCTTGTGTCCGAAATGGTTTGAGGGTCTTTAAAATTCCTCCATTAAATGAATTTTCGTTAGGCCTCTTAATACCTTGGCTTTGAGTAAAGTGGCTCTCCCCTTGTCTAGACTCCAGCACTTGTGCAATCTGCATAGTTTTGTTATATATCTTCTTTTCTAGTCCCAACACATGCTCTCGAATGTTTTCCCTAAGTCCCATGCCGAACCTATGGGTTTTAGTATCTTTTTCATGCATACCAGAGGGAACAAAGAAAAATAACTCTTCGTAACGCTGCTGGTAAGCAACAACGGTCATCTGTACTTAATATAATCTCAAGAATTCTTTCTCCATCTGGTTCTTGAAACTCCTGGGAAAATACTTCTCTAAGAAAGCTTCTTTGAAGATAGCTTAGGTTAGGTGGGTGTGCTTGGTCAGAAGATAACCTTGAGTAGATTTCCACAAATGGTGTGCATTACCCTTTAGCATAAAGGTGGCAGATAGCACTTTTTCTTCTTCCATTATAGTCATCATCATTAAATTTCTTTCCATCTCATCAATCCAGTGAGCTAGCCACAATAGATCTGACGGCATACCTATGAACTCCTTTGGTTTTATTTTCAAGAACAGTTCTATCAGCCTAGAGTGGTTAAGCTAATTTTGTGCATAATATTCATATACCGGTGGCTGATTATGGTAACTCCCTTGGTTATTCGTCCCTTGTTTTACTCTGAAATTCTGCACTGGGCTATGCAATACTGGAGTCTACTACACTGTGGGGTGCGGTGTTATTTTTTACAGGTGCAATGGGCACCGTATTATCAACAACTGGTGTGAAAGGCACAATGCTGCTACCAGGAGGTGTTGGTGTGGTATTTGCAGCTGGTGGTGTAATTCCTAAGGCAGCTTGTACGTTCGTCTCCATCTGATGTAACTGTTGTACTTGTTTTGCCAAGTTCATCACTACTGTGGCCAAATCTGTTGGTGGTGCTTGCAAATTGGTTGGATTGGCCTGAGTGTGGACTTCTTGGGATGTATCATTTTGATTCCCATTATTTCTGGCTTGATCTTCTTGGTTTTCGTTAGCATTTACCTCTGTAGGTGGTGGTGGAGGTAGATTTGTGTTCTGTCCCCTTCGACTTTATTTACGCCCAACCATTTTAAACTTTCATCTAGGGTGGTGTCTGAAAGGTCAAAAACATGTGAGACAAGGTAATATATGGTAGTATCATATTAGTCCACAATTAAAAGGAGAGATATAAGACCCGCATGCCACGAACCCGGTTTAACCTTACGTTCGGGTGTCACGATCGGTCTTTCCATCATAATCGGCTCAAGTGAACCAATTTTATGAAGAACTACAAGATAAGGTAAGCAACATGTCAAATTTTGTTGGCGTGGTTGACTGGTGAAGTTTGTATGGGAGAAACTAGTAAAAAAAACTAAAAACCAGTAAATTTTGGACGTATGGTGGTAGTTTTGAGGGGTGTGGTCGATACGTGTAGTTGCACATGAGACCACACACATGAGACCACACATATGAGACCACACAACGTGTGGTCACATATTTTGGAAATGTGGTTGACGGATTCTGTGACCCCACGTGCGACCACATGAAATTGAATAGACCCCGTGTTTAGGAAACTTTCCTAATTTGAGGGGGAACTCTTTCCTAATTAAAGTGGGACTCTATATGGAGGTTTTCCTCTATATAAGGGATGTTCCTTAGCCTCTCTTACTATTTTAGAACTCAAATTGAAACCATAAACCTAAGAGAGATAGAGAAAGGAAGAGAAGAGGAAGAAGGAGATTTGGAGAAGAAGCTTGGAGAAGAAGGTTTTGTAGGGAAAAGTTCTATCTCTCTATAGCAAGTTTAAGGTATGGACTTGACTCTATGGGGTAGATCAGATAGAATAGGTTCTTTTCAAGTTGATGTGTTAAATCTAATGTAATGATTTCGGTTATGGAATTTCTAAGAATAACCATGAGAAAATAGGTTAGGAATAATTGATAATGAGAAACTATAGATAATGGCCATAGGATAACCATAGGATGAACCCAAGTGATGAGTTGAGGAATCGACTCAGGAAGAATTCAGATTGAGATGAAAAATTGACCAAACATCATGTGGTCACAGCCTGTGGTCGACTATTTGGTGACCAGAGGGTCGACCACAGCTATTCGGGAAGTTCCCAGAAAAGGTGTGGTCGCATGGTGTGGTCGCATAAAATGCGATACGCGGTTCGACCACACAGTGTGTGGTCTTATATATTGCGACCATATGGTTCGACCACACGTGCGACCACATGATAACAACAAGCATATTTTGAGACCAAAAAAAGTTTTTGACTACTGTAACTTGGTAAACTTGAACCCTAATTTAAATACATTAATTGTTTAGGTTTCTAATAGATTCAAAGTGATTTCCAAAGCATGAGAGAGAAACAAACATTGATCAAAGGTGAGGGAACAAGACCTAAACTAATTAGATAATAATAAACTGTTTACTTTATTGATTCCAATCCCATGATTGATTCTATGCTTGTACGCTTATAATGTGCATCTCACATGTCATCCAGTATTCCTGCTATTACTATTCATGCATATTTAATTCAGTTTATTTATAACATGATGATGATGATGATGC
Organism: Protea cynaroides; assembly: GCA_028583415.1. Taxonomy (NCBI): domain Eukaryota; kingdom Viridiplantae; phylum Streptophyta; class Magnoliopsida; order Proteales; family Proteaceae; genus Protea; species Protea cynaroides. The sequence continues at coordinate 13,412,013 of CM053274.1, forward strand.
TAGGAATAGGCATGTGAATGTATGTGTGTGGTTGGTGTGTTGGATGCGAGAGGAGCATCAGGGGTAGGACGTAGCATGGTGGTCTTTGACCTCGTCACCAGACTCTAGCTTTATCTCTACTCAACTCTTTCCCACTAACATCGTCATATCGCCATTATCTTAGCAGAACTATTACGTCGTAGGGCATCAGGGGAGGTGGACTCGGACCGTGTGGTCTCTGACTCTACCGGGGGGCCTTAGCTCTATCTCTATGGACGTATTGAGGGATGCTGGGGTGAGGGCTTGGATACACTATTTGGCATTAGGATTGGTTAACTGTGAGCCCAGTTTGCTAGCCCTCGCCAATAGGGGCTTACGTGTTGGTATGGGTAGGGCATCAGGGGAAGTGTTGGCGGTGTTTAATCCAGACACTTTAGCTCTATCTCTATTCAATGGTGGGAACATGTGGGATGACAATGGTGTTTAATCCATTGGACGGATTCACACACTCGTGTATAGAGGTGCAGGGGCCACCAAACCTTTCTATAGCACATTTCAAACTTATAAGCTAGACCAAAGATATGAATTGAATGCATGCATATATTTGTTGCATTGCTTTGTTCACTCAGTGAGCTCAAGTTGGAGAGCTGACACTCATGCGTGCAATTCTTTTTAGTTTTTGATGTTGCAGGTGTTACGGTTAAAGATTATATGAATATGCCAATGTGTGGACATGCAGCGACTATGGATGTGCAAGCTGTAGAGGATGAATATGGCTCGTCAAGCTAGTGTTTCAACTATGTTTATGCTTAGTGGTTAACTTTCATATTGTGTGTCACACCGCAATTCCGTACTGTTCAGAATGGTATGATGAACCGTTAATAAACCAACGGTTCAGTCAGGATCTCTAATAGGCTGTGTCCATTAAAAATAAAACCATACACATCCACAACCATAATCAGAATAAATACACAATAGCGGAAGTCTTATAGTAAATGAACTGAGAAATCTAACTGTGGTAACCATAATAAAATATCAAGTTATTATTGTATCAACTGAGACATAAATAAATAAAGTATCAATTACATTCCCTTAATAATTCAAACAAAAATCTAATCGAATACGCATGAGTTGCACTCGCATGAGAGATCATGCGTATCCCCTAAGTCTTCGGCTTCCATTGCAGCAACACGCCCGTACACTAGAGCACTCATATAATCTTCGACAGTGGTACCTGCATCATCAACTAAAAATATTCGACGTCGAAAGGGTGAGCACACATCATGGCTCAGTGAGCAAACAAAACAATGCAACAAACATATGCATGCATTCAATTCATATCTTTGGTCTGGTAAATAAGTTTACAATGCGCTATAGAAAGGTTCGATGGCCGCCTCGCCTCTATGCACAGGGTGTGGAAGCCCACCAAAAGGTTAACGTTTATTGTCGTCCCCATCCACCCTACCATGGAATAGAGATAGAGCTAAAGTGCTGAGGCCCGGCCTATGACACTTCCCCTGATACTCTACCCATACCAACATGTAAGCCCCTGCAGGCGAGGGCTTGCAAACTGGGCTCGCAACTAACCAATCCTAATACCAATCAATGTATCCAAGGCGTCACCCCAGCATCCCTCAATACGTCCATAGAGATAGGGCTAAGGCCCCCCGGAAGAGTCAAAGACTACATGGTCCGAGACCAACTCCCCTCATACACTACGACGTAATAGTTCTGCTAAGGTAATGGCGATACGACGATGTTAGTGGACAAGACTTGAGTTAGAGATAGAGCTAGAGTGCTGAGGCCCGGCTTATGACCCCTGATACTCGCTCGCATCAAGCACACCAACCACACACATACATTCACATGCCTATTCCTATCATCATCATCATCATCATGTTATAAACAATAATTTAAATATGCATGAACAGCAATAATAGAAACATTGGATGACATGTTGAATGCACATAACAAGCATACACGCATAGAATCAATCATGGCATTGGACTCAAGAATAAAATAGTTTATTATTAACCAATTAGTTTAGGTCTTGTTCCCTCACCTTTGCTTGATTGTAGATCCTCTTTTAAACTTTAAGAATCTACTAAATATCAATATTATATCACTAGAAGACCTAATCAAGTCGATAGAATTTAATTAGAATTAATTCTAATTTTAAAAAGTCTACTGTTAACTGGGGGTCGATGCTATGGTCGAACCTTCCATCGACCCTGGGTGCTACCACCCACATTCTGGACTTCACAAACACTGGGGGTCGATGTTAGGGTCTAGTAGGGTCGATTGTCCATCGACCCCCCGTGTGATCCCTCATGGGTTTAGTCAAAATTTAGGTCCTACAATACATTCCTTCGTGTTTGGTTCCTATGGCTTGCTTCTACAATCCATTCCATACATGTTCTACGGTTTGGAACCATAGTTTATTCACCTATATGGTTTTTATGATCTCCCCCATGGTTTTCCATGAAAACCTAACCATGGGTGGATGATTTGGGTTTCTCCTAGATCATTCCCACTTCCCTATCTATTATAAGGTCTTTAGAATTACATGGAGATAGTATCCATACCTTAGAATTAGACTAGTTCCTCTGAAGCCTTCTCTTTGATCTTCTTCTCCACTTTCCTTCTCTTCTCTTTCTTTTTTCCTTCTCTTCTCTTTCTCTCAATCCAATTAAGGTTCTAAAAGGAGTGAAAGAGGCTTAGGGACGTCCTATTTATAGATAGAAACTCCCAAAATAAGTCCCATTGAGATTAGGAAAGAATCCCATTGAAATTTGAAAAGTTCCCAATTCATGATTTCTATCGGCAGACTGGGGGTTGATGAGGGGGTCGGAGATCCCGTCGACCCCTGGTTCTAAATTGTCTGACCCCCGATTAAAAACTCAGGGTCTCACTTTTATATTGGGGGGTTCCGACCCTGCCTTGCTGGGTATGCGACCCTCCCCCTTATTTTTTTTATGTTTTTGGGTCAGTTTAATACATGGGAATATTATCTCCCCCACGCACTTGATCCATTTGGCTCAACCATGATGGGTAGACCTGGTTCAAGGTGGTAAGACCGGGTTAGTTTGATACGAGTCTTACAACTCCCCCCCACTTATAAAAATTTTGTCCTCAAAATTGTACATACCTTCCGAGTCGAATAGATGAGGATATTGTTTTCGCATAGCATTCTCTTCTTCCCATGTGATTTCTTCCATATCTCTACTTCTACAGGTGACCTTAACATAATAGATATCACGGTTGCATAGTCGTTGAACCTTTCGACTAGTGATTTTAGTCGTTGCTACTTCAAATGTCAAATCTTCAGTCAAATCAGGTAGGTCTACTGTCAAAACGTGCGTCGGATCCTTGACATACTTCTTCAATAAGGAAATATGACATACGTCATGCACACTTGACATAGATGGTGGTAGTGCTAACTGGTAAGCCACTTTTCCACGCTTAGCTAGAATCTCATATGGCCCGACATATCTCGGACTTAATTTCCCTTTCTGTCTGAACCGTTTCAATCCTCACATAGGGGATACTTTTAAGAATACTTTATCAGTCATGATGAATTCAAGGTCTCAGCGTCGAGTATCTGCATATTGCTTCTGATGATTCTGAGCTGTTCTCACTCTTTCCTTGATAATGTCGACCACTCGATAAGTCTCTTCAACAAATTTTGGTCCAACAATACTACATTCCCCAACTTCATTCCAAAACAATGGAGTTCGACACTTCCTGCCATACAGTGCTTCATAGGGTGACATCTGTATAGTAGCCTGATAGCTATTGTTATAAGCGAACTCAATCAATGGTAATTTTTCATCCCATGATCCTTTAAAATCAATTACACATGCTCGAAGCATATCTTTTAGGATCTGAATTGTACGCTCTGACTGTCCATCTGTCTGTGGATGGAATGCAGTACTAAAATTCAATGTTGTACCCATAGCCTTTTGCCAAAACTTTGAAGTAAATCATGGATCTCTATCGGACACAATGCTTTCAGGTACATCGTGTAATCGCATAATGTTATCCACAAACAGCTTAGCTAACCTCTCCAGTGTATACTGAGGTCGTATAGGTATAAAGCGAGCTGTTTTAGTCAGGCGGTCTACAATCACCCAAACTACGTCGACTACTCGAGGAGTCATTGGTAATCCTGTGACGAAGTCCATGGTGATGCAGTCCCATTTCCATGCTGGTTCCGATAATGGCTGTAACAGTCCTTCTAGTCTTTATCGTTCAACCTTTACTTTCTGACAATTTAGGCATTGAGACACGAACCTAGCTACATCTGCTTTCATTCCTCTCCACCAATATAATTTCTTTAGATCATGATACATTTTTGTACTTCCAGGATGTATCGAATAGATGGTGGTATGGGCTCCTTTCATCAATCGGTGTCTAATGTCCAAGCTTTCTGTTCTAGGTACACATATTCTTCCTTTGTATTTCAGTACCTTCTCTTCATCCAATGTGAACTCCGAGTTAGTCCTACCTTTTTCAATGTCCTCTTGTACCGTTCTTAGATAAGAATCTGATTTGATAGCTGTCTTTACTTCATCAATTATATCCGGTATAATCTTTAATATGACGAACATATTTGAAAACCGATGAATAAACCCTTGGTTGGCTGATCCATCTGGTGCATCTATCACAAACTGCTCATTACCGTGACTGAATACCTTTCCGATAGTACACATTACGGCAGTTGTGCTATCCTCTCCCTACGATTTTATCATTGCCTTTCTACTCAACGCATCGGCTACTACAATAGCTTTCCCTGGATGAAACTGGATATCACAATCATAGTCTTTCAATAATTCCAGCCATCTTCTTTGTCTCATATTCAGCTCCTTCAGATTAAATAGATAAGTAAGACTTTTATGGTCTGATTTAATCTGAAACTCCTCCCCGTACAGATAATGTCTCCATATTTTGACAGCATGTACTACTGCCGCTAATTCCAAATCATGTATGGGATAGTTCTTCTCATGTGTCTTCAATTGTCTTGAGGCATAAGCAATTACTTGTTCTCCTTGCATAAGTACACATCCTAATCCCAGTCCTGACACATCAGTGTACAAGATAAATGGTTGTCCTGGATTCAAAATGTTCAAGATTGGAGCTGATATCAATCTAGCCTTCAATGTCTGGAAACTCTTCTCGCATTTATCCGTCCAAATAAACTTCTCTCCCTTCATAGTCAAGCTGGTGAGAGGTACAATAATTCGGGAATAGTCTTCCACAAATCGTCGATAATACCCGGCTAGACCCAATAAATTTTTAATTTCTGCAACACTCTTCTGTGCTTCCCACTTTACAATAGCCTCGATCGTGCTGGGATTAACTTTAATTCCTTCAACGGATACTACATGGCCTAGAAAAGTGACTTCCTTTAGCCAAAACTCACACTTTGAAAATTTGGCGTAGAGCTTTTCCTTACATAGTCGCTGCAGAGCGGCGTCTAGGCTCTTAATATGAGTTTCCTTGTCTTTGGAGTAGACCAATATATCATCGATGAATACGATAATCGACGTATCCAACATATCATGGAATACCCGATTCATAAGTTCTATAAAGGTTGGTGGTGCGTTCGTCAATCCAAAAGACATGACCAAAAATTCATAATGTCCATATCTGGTCCTGAATGCTGTCTTGAGAATATCACCATCCTTAATCTTCAGCTGATGGTAGCCTAATCGAAGATCGATCTTGGAGAACACTTTGGCACCTTGCAACTGATCGAACAGGTCATCGATCCGAGGCAATGGATACCGATTCTTGATTATCAGTTTATTCAGTTCTCGATAGTCTATACACAAGCGAACGCTACCGTCCTTCTTCTTCACGAATAATACTGGCGCTCCCCATGGTGATATACTAGGGCGAATGTAACCCTTGTCCAACAGTTCTTGTAGTTGTACTTTCAATTACTTCAGTTCAGTAGGAGCCATTCGATAAGGTGCTTTCGATACTGGTGCGGCTCCAGGTAAAAGATCTATAACAAACTCTGTAGCTCGGTCGGGTGATAATCCTGGTAGTTCTTCAGAAAATACAACTGGAAAGTCACGTACGATCTCACTATCTTCCATTCATGGTGCTTCCTTGGTAAGGTCGACCACAGTTACTAAATACCCGATTGCTCCTTTCTCAAGGAATTTCTCAGCCTTTAGCGCAGAGAGTATGAGCTTTCGTTTACGGGGAAGTTTGGTTCCCAAAAAACTGAACTCTGCTTCTTCTTTGTTTTTGAATGTCAGCTTCTTTTTGGCACACAATAAATTTGCAGAATGCCGAGCTAACCAGTCCATTCCCAAGATGACGTCAAAGTCTGCCATCTCAAGTTGGATCAAGGTTGCATCCAAAGTTTTTTCATCAATAAGAACTGGACATGGTCCATAACCTTTTTCTAACTCCACTTCTAATTCCATAGGTGATCGTACAAGCAGTTTGTAGTCTAAGGATTTAAGGGGTAGATTTAGCTTCTTTCCAAATGATACAGATATAAAAGAGTGAGTAGCTCCTGAATCAAAGAGTACTCTGGCAGGAATGCCATTAATAAGTACGATACCTGTGATTTATTTTGGTTTAGTCTACATGCTCATATAATGTAATACAACTAACTTAAAAAGGATTTAAGTCATACCTGTGACCACATCAGGCGATGCGGCAGCATCCTCAGATGTAACTGCATAAACTCGTCCTTGATGTAGCTGCTTCTTGGGCTTAGGACATTCCCTTGCCATATGTCCCACTTGATTGCAGTTATAACATTTCATCCCTTCAGGGGTTGGCTTTTGTTGCTTTGGGGTTGCGGGAGTAGTCTTGGCTGCAGCATTAAAGCCTTGCGTACGGAAGGGTTTGAATATCTTGGTGTTCCCTCCGTTGTAAGAATTCCCATTAGGCCTTTTTATTCCCCTATTTTGAGCAAGGTAGCTCTCTTTCTGGCTCGACTCTATTACTCGAGCAATTTATGCAGCTTCATTATAGATTTTCTTTTCAAGTCCCAATATGTGCTGGCGGATGCTTCCCCTAAGTCCCATGACGAACCTTCCGGTTTTTGTGTTTTCCTCCTACATATTGGTGGTTGCAAAGAAGAACAACTCTTTATAACGCTGTTGATATGCATCCACGGTCATCTGCCCCTGATATAAACTCAGGAACTCTCTTTCCATAGAATCTCTAAAACTTCTTGGAAAGTACTTCTCAAAGAATGCCTCCTTATAAATATCCCAAGTCATTTGGGCATGCTTTGTTAATAAATATGTCCTGGTAGACCTCCACCAATGTTGTGCATCTCCTTTCAGCATAAAGGTGGCACATAATACTTTCTCTTCTTCATTCACTGTCATCATCATAAAGTTTCTTTCCATCTCGTCAACCCAGTGTCCCGGCCATAAGGGATCTGCTGGCTTGCCTTAAATTCCTTGGGCTTCAGTTTCAGAAAACGCTCCACCAGTCTAGAGTGGTCTAGTTGTTGCGGGACATATGTCCCATACATAGGTGGTTGGGGTTGATATCCACCTTGAGCTATCTCAGGATTTTGTACTTGAGCCTGCATGATGGGAGTCTGAGGTGCGTGGGGTACTGTGTTACTTTCCCCTGGAGCTGTACTTGCCTATCTTGCTGGCATTGGACGTGTCTATGCAGCTGGAAAAGTCATACCTAAGGCAGCTTGCATAGTAGCATGTGCTTGTTGCATTTGTTGCAGCTGTTGGGCCAAGTTCAATACGATTGTGGCCAAGTCTGTAGGTGGAGCTGGTAGATTTGTAGGATTGGTCTGCCCATTTATGACGGACGGTGCCGTGTTCATATTCCCTTGTGCTTCCGGGTGTATCTGGCTATTTTCCCCCCAAGTGGTGGTGGTGGGATAGCGTTACGGCTCTGTCTGGTTACACTTCATCCAACCATTATCTAATCTGATAGTGGGATTGCCTGAAAATCATTGAACACGTGAGACAATCATTAAATACTTCATTCTCATATTTTAAAACCACTAACAATGCAAATTTCAAAATTTTCAGATCATTCTGTCAAAAATGCTGTATTTTTAATGTAGGGTCGATGGGTGTCCAACCCTCAGTATGCGACCCTGAGAAATCAACAATTCTTCCCGAGAGCCGGGGGTCGATGGGGGGGGTCGGAGGATGTCCGACCCAGGGTGCGACCCCTGGTTCTCTGTCAGATTCCCAAGAGCCGAGGGTCGATGCGGGGGTCGATGGGTGGGTCGATGGTTTTAGTCGAATTTTCTGACCCCCGGACTAAAAATCAGATTTTTAAGTTCCGATTCAAAGTTCATTTCCCATTCTTTCTTCTCCGCTTCGACTCGTCTTGTCCCTCTGAGTTGCTATAGTGACAACTCCGATCCGTTGGTGGTTTGTACTCTTTTTTTCGTCATCTACACCTCCGCTACAGGTATATCTTTTACATTTTCATGTTTTTAGGTTTCCTTACCTAGGTTTTTGCTCGTATATCTATACTGAATACAAAAGAAGGAAACGAATCTCTTTTGGATAAATATTTTGATTCTTACATTCGCAACCTTAGTGGATAAGATGCTTAGTTAATAAGGGAATTATTGGAAGGAAGATGATTAAATCCAGATTAGATTCTATAGCCAAGGAACTTCAGATGAAGTAATGGAGAATCTATTTTGAGATTATTGGATGGATGGATATGAGTCATGGTCAGTAAAATAGTGCATGAGCAAGAAGTGAACACATCCAAGAGCAGCTAGTAAATAGTAGATAGTGCTCGAATAGAATGTATGTGTGTGGTTAGTGTGCTTGATGCTAGTGGAGCATCAGGGGGAGGATGTGACATTGTGGTTCAGCCTGGTCACCAGACTCTAGCTCTATCTCTACTCAAGTCTTGTCCACTGACATCGTCGTATCGCCATTACCTTAACAGAGCTATTACGTCGTAGGGTATCAAGGGAGGTGGTCTCGGACCGTGTAGTCTTTGACTCTGCGGGGGGGCCTTAGCTCTATCTCTATGGACGTATTGAGGGATGCTGGAGTGAGGCCTTGGGTACACTGTTTGACATTAGGATTGGTTAGTTGCGAGCCCAGTTTACAAGCCCTCGCCAGTAGGGGCTTACGTGTTGGTATGGGTAGAGTATCAGGGGAAGTGTGATGCGGTGTGGTCCTAAGCACTTTAGCTCTATCTCTATTCCATAGTGGGTGCATGTGGGATGGCAATAAACGTCAACATTTGGGCGGCTTCTCACACTCGTGTATAGAGGTGAGGCGGCCACCGAACCTTTCTATAGCACATTGTAAACCTATATACCAGACCACAGATATGAATTGAATGCATGCATATGTTTGTTGCATTATTTTGTTTGCTCACTGAGCTGTGATATGTGCTCACCCTTTCGACGTCGAATATTTTTAGTTGATGATGGAGGTACCACTGTGGAAGATTATATAAACGCTTCTGTATACGGGCACGTGGCTGCAATGGAGGCTGAAGATATAGTGGAGGTGCATGACTCCTCATGCGAGTGCAACTCATGCGTTTTTGATTAGATTTTTATTTGAACTATTAAGGAAATGTAATTTGATATTTTATTTACTTATGTCTCGGTTGATACAACATAATTTGATATTTTATTTATGATTATCACAGTTAGATTCCTCAGTTCATTTAATATTAAGACTTCTACTATTGTGTATTTATTCTGATTATGGTTGTGGATGTGTATGGTTTAATTTAAAAGGACACAGTCTATTAGAGATCCTGGTTGAACCGTTGGTTTATTAGCGGTTCATCACACCGTTCTGAATGGTATGAAAATGGGGTGTAACAACTTGGCTCTCAGGCCCTGTCTTGTAAACCAGTATACTACCATAAAAGTTTGTGAACTGAGATAGGATAAAAATTTAAATGTTGTAATAATAACACACCATAAGCATCTGTGTTGTTTGAGACAAAAAATTGAAAGAGAATAATGCATCTATTAAATGAGAAACAAATTTATATACACTCGAAGGAAGAACAAACGTATATACACATAGCTAAAGCAGAGTACAGTCCACAATCCGGACAGTTAGTCTAAAGTACAAAAAGAAAAATAAAAAGAAAATACATCAGGAAGCTGGAGGTGATGGGGGAGGCGGTCCCTCGCGGTCTCTGTCATAATCCTCAGCGTAGACTCTAGTCAACCAAGCTACCTGAGTCTGGGTCGTCTGAAGACTAGCTGTGAGATCAGCAACCCACTGATCAGTCACGCGCTGAGTGTCTAGAAGCTCTCCCACCCTCAGATCAGACATGCGCTGAGCCTCTCTAATCTCATGCTGTATCCCCATCATGTCATCAGAAGGTAGGTGTGAAGGACCAGCGGCATGTGAAGGACCAGCTCCCGTAGTATGTGTAGGTGATGGAGGAGGTATGGAATCCACATCCATGTATAAACGATCATCATCCCCAGCATCACCCCCATGAACCCGTGCTCCAACGGCTGCTGCTGCTGCCTCTGCATCAGCCATCTCCACTCGAGTACGTGGACGCACCAGAGCGTTCCTCTAATCGTCGTTGACCTAAGTATCCCGCATGCCCATCTTACAGATGGCCTCCCAATCCAGAGGTGATGAGAAGGATTTCTCCTAAATCCTCTCATCTACCAAATCAACACCCAGGCGGGTAAGCAGTGTAGTGATCATGCGTCCATAAGGTAGGTTGCCAACCTGACTGGGCAGTGTGGCACTGATCATCGTGCGCATAATAATATAAGGGAGGCAGACAGGCTGCCTAGTGCAGATACAATACAGCAAGAAGTGAGTCAACTGGGAGATCCTCTCGTAGTGCCCACTCTGAGGTATCAGGTTGTGCTGAATGATCTTACAGTACACCCGAGGCTCTGGACGTAGGTAGATCACTTTCATCTCCCAGCGATCCTCTCTGATGAGCTGACGGTCAATCTCAGCCCTCATCTCCAAGGAAAAGAACTGGGGCTCTCCAAGAGCACAATACACCAAGGGGCCGTCGTATGAAATGCCCAAGAGATCTACTAGCTGCCGATAATCAAAGGAAACCTCGACTCCCTTAACGTAGCTAGTGATCCTGAGCTCTCTACCCCTCTCAGTATCATTGTAATCTCCCACCACTTGGAGATTACAATAAAACTGTCTCACCAAATCTGGACGAGTACAGGCATCGTAGGTGATCACAGGAAGCCAGCCCATGTCACCAAAAGCTCTCTCCACATCAAACAAGGCTAGGCTAGCCAAGTCCACCCAACGACCTCCCTCTACCTTCTTACGAGCATAGCGGGTATACTGCGCCTCAGCCTCGTTAGAATGGAAGCGAACTGGGTCATGAACCATGGGTACTTTGGTACGAGCCATACTATCTGCAAAAACAAAGAAAAACAGATACTGGCTTAGTAAAGATGAAAAACCCAAAAATTTTGACATTATAACGACATAAATTGGTCAATAGCCTCACTTTTCACCCATACACGTGGGCAGGGGGACTTATATAGATTCTAAATGATCCTGTAGGACTCATACAGTTGGAAATTTTATCTAAGGAGATTAAATTTGAAGAAATTTTGACAAATTAGGGCAAAAATGGGAAATTTCAAGTTTCTCGATAACCAATCGATGAAACTCAAATATTTTTGAGGGCTTTCGTCCATTGAGTCACCAAAAACAAAAACCCCCAATAAAAATCGAATTTTTACGATTGGAAAAATTTTAATTTGAAAAAAATGATATAAACGAGCAAAAAACTAGTTAAGAAACCCTAAGAACATGAAACCGTAGAGAACATACCTGTAGAAGGGGAGTAGACGTCGAAAAGAGAAGCAAAAATCACCAATGGGTTGGAGTTGTCACTGTAGCAACTTAGAGGAACGAGCCGAGTTGGAAAGGAGGAGAAAGAATGAGAAATAGATTCAAAATCGGGATTAAAAACCTGATTTTTAGTCTTAGGGTCGGAGAATTCGACCAAAACTTCTGACCCTCCCTCCGACCCCCTCATCGACCCTAGCCTCTCGGTGATCTGATAGAGAACTAGGGGTCGATCCCAGGTTTGGACATCCATCGACCCCCACCATCGATCCTCGGCTCTCGGAAAGTATCAGTAATTCTCAGGGTCGCATACCTAGGGTCGGACATCTATCGACCCCCACCATCGACCCTGCGATGGAAAATACAGTATTTTTGACAGAATGATCTGAAAAATTTGAAAATATCATTGATTAGTGGATTTAAATATGAGAATGAAATATATAATGATTGTCTCACGTATTCTATGATTTTCAGGCATCACCACTACCAGAACAGACAATGGCTGGACGCAGAGTGACCAGACAAAGCCGTAACTCTATTCCACCACCACCACCTATGGGGGAAGATAGCCATATACTCCCTGAAACATAGGAGAATCTGAACACGGCACCGTCTGTAGTTAATGGGCAGATAAATCCTACATATCTGTCAGCGCTACCTACAGACCTGGCTACAGCCGTAATGAATTTGGCCCAACAGCTGCAGCAAATACAATAGGTACAAGCTACTATGCAAGCTGCCATAGGCATGGCTTTTCCAGCTGCACAGACAACACCGATGCCAGTAGGACAGGCAAGCACAGTACCAGGAGGAAGTAACACAGTACCCCACACACCTCAGACTCCCATCATGCAGGCTCAAGTACAAAACCCTGAAGTAGATCCAGGTGGATATTAATACCAACCACCTATGTATGGGGCTTATGTTCCTCATCAACTAGACCACTCTAGACTAGTTGAGCGTTTTTTGAAGATGAAGCCCAAGGAGTACAGTGGTAAGCCACCTGATCCGTTGTGGCTAGTACACTGGATTGATGAGATGGAAAGAAATTTCATGATGATGACAGTGAATGAAGAAGAGAAAGTATTGTGTGCAATGTTCATGCTGAAAGGCGATGCACACCACTGGTAGAAGTCCACACGGACGTATCTGATGACAAAGCACACCCAATTGACTTGGGATATAAATAAGGAGGCATTCTTTGAGAAGTATTTTCCTAGGAGTTTTAGAGATTCCATGGAGAAGGAGTTCCTGAGTTTATATCAGGGACAGATGACTGTCAATGCATATCAACAGCGTTATGAGGAGCTATTCTTCTTTGCACCAGTCAGTACGCAAGTGGAAGATACAAAGACCCGAAGGTTCGTCATGGGACTTAGGGGAAGCATACGTGAACATGTTCTGGGACTTGGAAAGAAAATCTACAATGAAGTTGTACAAATTGCTCGAGTGATAGAGTCGAGACAGAAAGAGAGCTATCTTACTCAAAATAGAGGAATCAAAAGGCCAAATGGAAATTCTTACAACGGAGGGAACATCAAGGTATTCAAACCCTTCCGTACTCAAGGTTTCAATGCTGCAGCCAAGACTACTTCAGCAGCTTAATAGTAACAAAATCCAAATAATGAGGGGTTAAAGTACTATAACTGCAATCAATTGGGACATATGGCAAGGGAGTGTTCTAAGCCCAAGAAGCAACTACAACAAGGCAGATTTTACGTGATTACATCTGAGGATGCTGCCGCATCGCCTGATGTGGTCACAGATATGGCCTGAATCTTATCATTTTGTGTTACATTATGCGAGCATGTAGACTAAATCAAAACATATCATAGGTATCGTACCTATTAATGGCATTCCCGCCAGAGTACTCTTTGATTCAGGAGCTACTCATTCTTTTATATTTGTGTCATTTGGAAAGAAGCTAAATCTACCCCTCAAATCCCTAGACTACAAACTGCTTGTACGATCGCCTATGGGATTAAAAGTGGAATTAGAAAAAGGTTATGGACCATGTCCAGTTCTTATTGACGAAAAGACTTTGGATGCAACTTTGATTCAACTTGAGATGGCAGACTTTGACGTCATCTTGGGAATGGACTGGTTAGCTCAACATTATGTAAACCTATTGTGTGTCGAAAACAAGCTGAAATTTAAAGAAAAAGAAGGGGCAGAGTTCAGTTTTGCGGGAACCAAACTTCCCCGTAAACGAAAGCTCATACTCTCTGCATTAAAGGCTAGGAAGTTCCTTGAGAAAGGAGCAGTTGGGTATCTAGTATCTGTGGTCAATCTTACCAAAGAAGCACCACGAATGGAGGATATTGATGTCGTGCGTGACTTCCCAGATGTATTTCCTGAAGAACTACCAGGACTACCATCGGACCGCACTACAGAGTTTGTTATAGATCTGATACTCGGAGCCGCACCAGTATCTAAAGCACCTTATCGAATGGCTCCTACTGAACTAAAGGAATTAAAAGTACAACTACAAGAACTGTTGGACAAGGATTACATCCGACCTAGCATATCACCATGGGGAGTGCCAGTATTATTCGTGAAGAAGAAGGATGGTAGTGTTCGATTGTGTATAGCCTACTTAGAACTGAATAAACTGACAATCAAGAATCAGTACCCATTGCCTCGGATCATTGACCTGTTCGATCAGTTGCAAGGTGACAAAGTGTTCTCCAAGATCGATCTTCGGTCAGGCTACCATCAGTTGAAGATTAAGGGTGGTGATATTCCCAAGACAACATTCAGGACCAGATATGGACATTATGAATTTTTAGTCATGTCTTTTGGATTGACGAACACACCAGCAACCTTTATGGAACTTATGAATCAGGTATTCCACGATATATTGGATACGTCGGTTATTGTATTCATCGATGATATATTGGTCTATTCCAAGGACAAAAAAACTCAGATTAAGAATCTAAACGCCGCTCTGCAGCGATTACGAAAGGAGAAGCTCTACGCCAAATTTACAAAGTGTGAGTTTTGGCTAAAGGAAGTCGCTTTTCTAGGCCATGTTGTATCCGCTGAAGGAATTAAAGTGGATCCTAGCAAGATCGAAGCTATTGTGATGTGGGAAGCACTGAAGAGCGTTGCAGAAATTAAAAGTTTCTTAGGTCTAGCTGGGTATTATCGACGATTTATGGAAGGCTATTCCCGAATTGCCATACCTCTCACCAGTTTGACTAAGAAGGGCAAAAAGTTTGTTTGGACTGATAAATGCGAGAAGAGTTTCCAAACATTAAAGGCTAGATTGATATCTGCTCCAATCTTGACCATTCCGATTCCAAGACAGCCATTTATTTTATACACTGATGCGTCAGGATTGGGATTAGGATGTGTACTTATGCAAGGAGAACAAGTAATTGCTTATGCCTCTAGATAATTGAAGACACATGAGAAGAACTATCCCACTCATGATTTGGAATTAGTGGCAGTAGTACATGCTGTCAAAATGTGGAGACATTACGTGTACGGAGAGAAATTTTTGATTAAATCAGATCATAAGAGTCTTACTTACCTCTTTAATCAGAAGGAGTTGAATATGAGACAAAGAAGATGGCTGGAACTATTGAAAGACTATGATTGTGATATCCAGTATCATCTGAGAAAAGCTAATGTGGTTGCTGACGCGTTGAGTAGAAAGACAATGATAAAATCTCAAGGGGAGGTTAGCACCACTGCTGCACTGTGTACTACCGGAAAAGAATTCAACTATGGTAATGAGCAGTTTGTGATAGAGGCACCAGGTGAATCAACCAACCAAGGGTTTATCGATCAGTATGCAAATATGTTCGCCACGTTGAAGATTGTACACGATATACTTGATGAAGTGAAAACAGCGATTAAATCAGACCCTTATTTAAGAACGGTACAAGAAGACATCGAAAAAGGTAGGACTATTCCTGAGTTCACCTTAGATGATGAAAAGGTACTGAAGTGCAAAGGAAGAATATGTGTACCTGGAACAGAAAGTTTGGACAATAGACACCAACTAATGAAGGAAGCCCATACCACCGCCTATTCGATACACCCTGGAAGTACAAAAATGTATCATGACCTAAAGAAATTATATTGGTGGAGAGGAATGAAAGCAGATATAGCCAAGTTCGTGTCTCAATGCCTAAATTGTCAGAAGGTTAAAACTGAACGACAAAGACCAGCAGGACTGTTATAGCCGTTATCGGAACCAGCATGGAAATGGGATTGCATCACTATGGACTTCGTCACAGGGTTACCATTGACTCCCCGAGTGGTTGCATCACTATACGATGACCGAAGTGTCCAACATGTCATGAAACACCCGGTTCATCAGTTCCATGAATGACGCTAGGGCATTGGTCAACCCGAACGACATAACTAGAAACTCATAATGCCCATAGCTTATACTGAAAGCAGTCTTTGGAATATCTCCTGCCTTGATCTTCAATTGGTGATACCCTGATCTGAGATCAATCTTCGAAAAAACCTTTGCACCCTGTAACTGATCGAACAAATCATCGATCCTAGGCAAAGGATATCGATTCTTGATGGTTAACTTGTTTAGCTCTCGGTAGTCAATACATAGCTGTACACTACTATCCTTCTTCTTGACGAATAATACATGCGCTCCCCATGGTGATATGCTTGGTCGTATGAAACCCTTATCTAATAGTTCTTGTAATTGGGTCTTTAACTCCTTTAATTCGGTAGGGGCCATCCTGTACGGTGCTTTAGACACCAGCGCCGATCCTGGCATTAGGTCTATCACGAACTTTATAGCATTGTCTGGAGGTAGACTTGGGAGATCCTCTGGGAACACATCTGGAAACTCTCGTACCACATCTAGATCTTCCATCCTTGGCACCTCAGCAGTGATGTCGACTACAGACACTAGGTACCCCACTCCCCCCTTCTCTAAGCATCTCTTAGCTTTTAGGACAGATAGGATCAGCTTCTGCTTCCTGGGTAACTTGGTCCCGGTGAAGCTAAACTCTTTTCCTTTCTCATCTCTGCACAAGCTTATTTTCACTACATAATAAGATGGCTGAATGCTGGCCTAACCAATCCATTCCCAAGATGACGTCAAAGTCTACCATCTCGAGTTGAACCAGATTAGCTTCTAGATCTCGGCCGTCAATGCTAACTGTACATGGTCCAAAATATTTGTTCAAGGCCACTTTGACTCCTAGTGGGGAGTGAACTATTAAGCTTGGGTTTATATGCTTGACAGGTAATTCCATTTGCTTCCCAAAAGAAATAGAAACAAAGGAGTGTGTGGCCCCAGAGTCAAAGTGTACTCTGGCAGGTATACCAGCTATATTTACAGTTCTTGAAATTTAATTATCCCTTAGTTTTACATGCTCACACACACAAATAAATAGTAAGCTAAATAGGAAGGGATAGAATCATACCAGTGACCACATCAGGTAATGCGGCTGCCTCTTCGGTGGTGACTGCAAATACCTTTCTTTGCTGTGGAGTTTGTTTCTTAGGTAGAGTGCAGTTCTTTGCATTATGACCCAGTTGCTGACAGTTGAAACATTTAATGCTCGGGTTTTGTCTAGCGAACTGTGGTGGTGGTGGTGCGGTAGTGTTTCTGACAGGCACCATGGGGGCTGAGCCCTGTATGGGCGGAATGGTCTATTATTGCCGCCACCTGAAGTCTCAGTAGCTGGTCTCTTCAGTCCCCTGTTCTGTGCAAAGAAATTATCCTTTTGAATTGATTCAATCACTCTGGCAACCTGTACAGCTTCATTGTATACATTTTTTTCCAGACCTAAGATATGCTCTCTAATGCTCCCTCGTAATCCCATAGTGAATCTACGAGTCTTGGTTTCTTCTTCTTGCATGCTTGCCGATGCAAAGAAAAATAGCTCTTTGTACCTTTGTTGGTAAGCATCCACAGTTGACTGAGACTGCTGTAGATTGAGGAATTCATTCTCCATCTGATCTCTGAAGCTCTTTGGAAAATATTTATTGAAGAAGGCTCCCTTGAATATAGGCCAATCGATCTGAGCGTGCTTTGTTTCCAAATATGTCCGTGTGGAATTCCACCAGGCGTTTGCGTACTCTCTGAGCATATGTGTAGCAAATAGTACCTTCTCATCCTCGGAACAAGTCATCAGATGGAAAGTCTTCTCCATCTCAGCAACCCATTGTATAGGCCACAATGGTTTCCCCGACTTCCCTGTGAATGTAGGGGGTTTCAATTTTAAGAATCTATCCACTGCTCGACTCAGATCGTGCTGCCCCTGTGTATTAATTCCGTACCATGGTGGTGGGTACGGGGAGGCTCCCTGGTAAGCAGACGACGATGGAAACTAATGCGGTGGTTGTAAATTCTGTCCTTGGCCTATTGGCCCTGGGCTACCATCCGTTGGCAGTGTAGTATTATTCCTTCCAGATTCAGGCGTACCTTCAATGGGAACATAACCCGGTGGCCTGATCATCTTCAACATCTCGTTCAGGAATGTCTTATGTGGAGCTTCCATCTGTTAAACCAGATTCGTGACAATTGTCTCGGAGTTTGTATGAGAAGGGCCTGATAAATTTGTGGGTGCCCTGGGAACCTCCCCTTCTCCACTCTCCGGGTTCTGGTTTTGCTCTTCAACATAACCAGTTTCCATATTTTCCTCAGTTTGGCGCACCCTAGAGTGGTGACGCTTTCGTGAGCCTCTTCGACCATTTCCGCCTACCATCTCAGACTAGTCTGTTTGGATCTGAGAAAAAGAGATAACACATGAGATACAGTTGAATAATCATAATAGTGTTAGTCTTTAACAATTGCAAGACGAATAATCGAAATGGAAACCTAATAATATAATTTTTTTTTCTAAAAAAAAAATGTTCTGGCTAACCTTTCTAGTGTATACTGAGGTCGTATAGGTATGAAATGAGCTATCTTTGTCAGACGGTCTACAATCACCCAAAGTGCGTCTACTACTCGAGGAGTCAATGGTAGTCCCGTGACGAAGTCCATAGTGATGCAGTCCCATTTCCATGCTGGTTCCGATAACGGCTGCAATAGTCCTGCGGGTCTTTGTCATTCAGCCTTTACTTTCTGAAAATTTAGGCATTGAGACACGAACTTAGCTACATCTGCTTTCATTCCCCTCCACCAGTATAATTTCTTTAGGTCATGATACATCTTTGTACTTCCAGGATGTACCGAGTAGATGGTGGTGTGGGCTTCTTTCATGAGACGGTGTCTAATGTCTACACTTTCTATTTCGGGTACCCATATTCTTCCTTTGTATTTCAGTACCTTCTCGTCATCCAAGGTGAAGTCACGGTTAGTCCTACCTTTCTCAATATCTTCGTGTACTGTTCTCAGAAAAGGATCTGCTTTGATAGCTGTCTTCACTTCATCCACTATATCCGGTATAATCTTCAATGCCGCGAACATATTTGAAAACCGATGAATAAACCCTTGGTTGGCTGATCCATCCGTTGTGTCTATCACATACTGCTCGTTGCCGTGATTGAATACCATTCCTGTAGTGCACATTGCCGCAGTCGTGCTAACTTCTCCTTGAGATTTTATCATTGCTTTTCTGCTCAATGCATCTGCTACTACGTTCGCTTTTCCTGGATGATGCTGGATATCACAATCATAGTCATTCAATAGTTCCAGCCATCTTCTTTGTCTCATATTCAACTCCTTCTGATTAAATAAATAAGTAAGACTTTTATGGTCCGACTTAATTTGGAATTTCTCTCCGTATGGTAATGTCTCCATATCTTGACAGCATGTACTACTGCCGCTAACTCCAAATCGTGAGGGGTAATTTTCTCATGTACCTTCAATTGTCTCGAGGCGTAGGCAATCACTTGCTCTCCTTGTATAAGCACACATCCTAATCCCAATCCCGACGCGTCAGTATATAAGGTAAACGTCTGTCCTGGAATAGGAATAGTCAAAATCGGAGCAGATATCAATCTAGTCTTCAGTGTTTGAAAACTCTTTTCACACTTATCCGTCCATACAAATCTTTCTCCTTTCTTGGTCAAACTGGTGAGAGGTACGGAAATCCGAGAATAGTCTTCTACGAATCTCCGATAATAACTAGCTAGACCCAGAAAACTTCTAATTTCTGAAACACTCCTTGGTGCTTACCACTTTACGATAGCCTCGATCTTACTGGGGTCCACTTTGATTCCTTTAGCGGATACTACATGGCCTAGAAAGGGGACTTCACTTAGCCAAAACTAGCACTTTAAAAATTTGGCATATAGCTTCTCTTTCATTAACCGCTGTAGGGCTACGTTTAGGTTCTTGATATGGGTTTCCTTGTCCTTGGAGTATACCAATATGTCATCAATAAATACTATAACCGACGTATCCAGCATATCGTGGAAAACTCTGTTCATAAGTTCCATGAACGTTGCCGGTGCATTAGTTAATCCGAATGACATCACTAAGAATTCATAATGTCCGTATCTTGTCCTAAAAGCTGTCTTCGGAATGTCACCTTCTTTAATCTTCAGTTGATGATAGCCTGATCGAAGATCGATCTTTGAAAATACTTTTGCTCCCTGTAATTGATCGAACAAGTCATCGATCCTAGGTAGTGGATATCGATTCTTGATTGTCAGTTTGTTCAACTCCCGATAGTCGATACATAATCGAATGCTACCATCCTTCTTCTTTACGAACAACACCGGTGCTCCCCATGGAGATATATTGGGTCTAATATAACCCTTATCCAGCAGTTCTTGTAATTGCACTTTTAATTCCTTCAGTTCAGTAGGAGCCATTTTATAAGGTGCTTTTGATACTGGTGCGGCTCCAGGTCAAAGGTCAATTACAAACTCCGTGGCTCTGTCGGGTGGTAATCCGGGTAGTTCCTCCGGAAATACATCTGGGTAATCCCGCATGACATCAATATCTTCCATTCGTGGCGCGTCCTTGGTTAGGTCGACCACTGATACTAGATATCCAACGGCTCCCTTTTCAAGGCACTTCTTAGCCTTTAATGCTGAGAGTATGAGCTTGCGTCTCCTGGGAAGTTTGGTTCCCGAGAAACTGAATTCTGCTCCTTCTTTGTCTTTGAACGTTAGCTTCTTTTCGACGCATAATAGGTTTGCTGAATGTCGAGCTAACCAGTCCATTCCCAAGATGACGTCAAAGTCTGCCATCTCAAGTTGTATTAAAGTTGCATCTAAGGTTTTCTCACCAATGAGAACTGGACATGGCCCATAACCTTTCTCTAATTCCACTTCTAATCCCATCGGTGACCGTACAAGTAATTTGTAGTCTAATGTTTTGATGGGTAAATTGGTCTTCTTTCCAAACGACACAGATATAAATGAATGCGTAGCTCCTGAATCAAAGAGTACTCTGGCTGGTATGCCATTGATAGGTACGATACCTGTGGTTCGTTTTTACTTAGTCTACATACTCAATCAATGAAAATTAATCTTAAAAGTTTCGGTCATACCTGTGACCACATCGGGAGATGTGGCAGCATCCTCTGATGTAACAGCATATACCCATCCTTGATGTAACTGCTTCTTGGGTTTTGGGCATTCTCTTGCCATATGCCCTGGTTGGTTGCAGTTATAGCACTTCGGGGCTTCAGAATTTGGCTTTGGCTGTGGTTGAGCTGCGGAAGTAGACTTTGGTGCAGTAGAAAAATTCTGAGGACGAAAAGGTTTATACGTCCTATTATTGCCTCCGTTGTAGGAGTTTCCGGATGTCTCTTGATGCCTCTGTTCTAGGAGAAATAACTCTCCTTCTAGCTCGATTCGATCACTCAAGCAATCTGGACAGCTTCGTTGTAGATTTTCTTCTCTAAGCCCAGAACATTTTCTCTTATGCTTCCTCTTAGTCCCGCGACAAACCTACGGGTTTTGGTATCTTCTTCCTGCATACTAGCCGGTGCGAAGAAAAATAGCTCTTCATAGCACTGTTGATACGAGTCTACGGACATCTGCCCCTGGTACAGACTCAAGAACTCTTTCTCCATTGAATCTCTGAAGCTTCTTGGGAAATACTTCTCGAAGAACGCTTCTTTATATATAGCCCATGTCAGTAGGGCGTGCTTGGTCAATAAGTACGTCTTTGTAGATTTCCACCAATGGTGTGCGTCGCCTTTGAGCATGAAGGTGGCGCATAGTACTTTCTCTTCCTCGGTGATAGTCATCATAAGGAAGTTTCTTTCCATCTCGTCTATCCAGTGTGCTGGCCACAGTGGATCAGACGGCTTGCCGTTGAATTCTCTCGGTTTCATTTTCAAAAATCTCTCCACTAGCCGGGAGTGATCCAGTTGATTTTGGTATGCCCCAAACATAGGGGGTGGATAGTTGTACATCCCTTGTGCTGCTTCTGGGACCTGTACTGGAATTGGTGCAGCCAGTTGTTGAGGTGTCTGAGGAGCTGGGTGGTTACCCACTGGTGCTGCACTGGCTTGCCCAGTGTGTATGGGTGCAGCCTGAGTGGCTTGATACATGATCCCCATGGCAACCTACATTTGAGCTTGTGCGTGTTGAATCTGCTGTAGCTGCTGAGCTAGGTTCATAACCACAGTTGCTAGCTCCGGTGGTGGAGGTGGCAAATTTGTAGGGTTTGCCGGTTTTAGATTACCCTGTGCATGGTTATTCTCTTGACTAGTCTCCTCCACTGGTGGTAGTGGTGGGACTGTATTTCGGGTCTGTCGGGTAACTCTACGTCCAGACATATTTCTTTTCGATGATTAGTGGTGCCTGAAAATCATCAAAATAGGTGAGAAACCATGTATATGTCATGTAGGCACGTTAACCAATAATCAATTCCAATTCGAGCTCATTTTATAAACAAAATACTGTCTTTTCTATACAGGGTCGATGGTGAGGGTCGATGGTATGTCAGACCTTTAATGTCCGACCCTGTGTTTTTCTGTCAGATTCCCGAGAGTTGAGGGTCGATTAGAGGGTCGATGGCTCTGGTCGAGTTGTCCAACCCTCTGACCAAAAATCAGATTTTTAAAGTCTGATTTTGGGTCATTTTCTATTATTTCCCTCCCGTTTCGACTCGCCTCTTCTCTCCGAGTTGCTACAGTGCTACTTCACTGTTGTGGATCGATTTTAGTCCGAGTTTCGACATCCACTTCATCCCTACAGGTATGCTTTCCCATTTTTACCTGTTTTTAGGTTTCCATTCCTAGGTTTTTACCCATTTAACTTGTATTTTTCAAATTAAACTTTTTTCAACGGTAAAAATTTGATTTTTTATTGGGGGCTTTTGTTGTTGGCGTCTTGAGGAACGAAAGCCCTCAAAAAATTTTGAGTTTCATCGGTTGGTTATCGAGATACTTAATTTTTTTTCTCTTTTTGCCCTAATTTGTCGAAATTTTTTGATTTCTTACAATTCCTTCAAATTGGACCTTGTCAGTTAAAATTTCCTTCTGTTTAACTATTGTATGATGTGTTGGAACTTACTTAGGTCCTCCTGCCCACTTGTATGGGTGAAAAGTGAGGCTTTTGACCAAATTACGTTGTTATAATGCCCAATTTTTAAATTTTTACCTTATTAACTCCTTGTTTTCCTTTTTCTTTCTTATCTGTAGATACTATGGTTCATACCAAAGTACCCAGAGTTCGTGATCTGCTTCGCTTCCGCTCCAATGAAGCCGAGGCACAGTATGCCTACTATACAGGCAAGAAAGTGGAAGGGGGTCGTATGGTGAACCTGGCTGAGCTAGTGTTGTTCAATGTAGAGAGAGCTTTTGGTGATATGGGGTGGCTCCCTGTCATCACATACGATGCGTGCACACGTCCAGAGTTAGTGCGCCAGTTCTACTGTAACCTTTAGATTGTGGGAAACCACAACGATGTGGAGCTTGGTCAGGAGTTGCGCATTACTAGCTACGTCAAGGGGGTGTAGATTTCCTTTGATTATCGGCAGTTGACCGACCTGTTGGGCATTCCTTATGATGGTCCTATGGTGTACTGTGCACCGGGTGAGGACGACTTTATTGAGACGTGGTTGCGGGCCGATATTGATAGTCAGTTACTACAGCCCGATCGCTGGCAGATGAGGGCGTGCTACTTGCGTCCGGCTCCACGGGTGTTCTGTAGGATCACTCAGCATAACCTATCCCGCAGAGTGGGCATTATGAGAGGGTGTCTCAGCTGACCCAATTTTTGATCTACAGTATATGCACTCATCAGCCCGTCTGTCTTCCTTACATCATCATGCGGACAATGATCAGTGCTACATTGTCCGGTCATAGGGGTAATCTCCCCTATGGACTTATGATCACCACACTGTTGATTCGTCTAGGGGTTGACCTAGTTGATGAGAAAATTCAGGAGAAGACCTTCTCGTCGCCTCTAGATTGGGAGGCTATATGCAAGATGGGACTTCGAGACGCTCAGGTTAGCGATGATGAGAGGAACGCGATGGTGCACCCTCACACTCGAGTTGAGGTGGCTGATGCTGAGACTGCTGTTGCTGCTGCTAGGGCTCAGGTGGATCCCATCGACGATGATGATCGTATGTACATGGACGTCGACGCGATACCCCCGCCTTCACCTACACATGCGGCTGGAGTTGGTACTTCGCATGCGGCAGATTCTGTACCTGAGACTGGTCCTTCTCATGAGGCTGGTCCTTCGCATCCGTCTTCTGATATGATGGAGATGTTGCGCGAGATCAGAGAGACTCAGCACAGATCGGACCTGAGGATGGAGGAGTTGCTAGATGATCAGCGCATGAGAGTGGATGAGCTGTTGGCTGCTCAGTACACATCTGATGCGCGGATAGGTGAGCTCATGGAGATCCAGCGTGCGACTGACAGGAGAGTAGCCGATCTCACAGCTAGTCTACAGACGACCCAGACTCAGATAGCCTGGTTGACTAGAGTCTATGCTGAGGACTATGACAGAGATCGTGAGGCTCCACCTCCTCCTTCGCCTCCCGCTTCCTGATTGTATTTTTTTTCCTGTACTTCAGAGTAACTGTCCGGGTTGTGGACTGTACTCTGCTTTAGATATATATTTACACTTTGTTTCGCTCTGATTGTATGTCAACTTGTTTCTCCTTTTTAATAGATGTATTATTCTCTTTTTAAATTTGATCTCAACATCACTTGTGCTTATAATGTGTTAATATTACTGTTTTTATTTTATCCTATCTCAGTTCACTATTGCTGTGAATGTATAATAGTTCAGCGGACAAGGCCTGAGATGCTCTAATACCAAGTTGTCACACCCCAATTCCACACATTTCAGAATGGTGTGATGAACCACTAAATAACCAACGGTTCAACCAGGATCTCAAATAAGCTATCCCCGCATTACCTGAACCTTCATACACTCACCATCATAATCAGAGTAATACACAATAGCGGAAATCTTATAAATAAATGAACTCAGAACTAAAATGATATCCATAAATAATAGCAAATTATTCTGTGTTTAATTGAAACATAAATATTTAAGTACCAATTACATGTCTTATAAATCCAATAAAGAAACCTATAAAAATATCTAGTCAAATACACACGAGTTACACTCGCAAGAGGAGTCGTTTGTATCATCTTCAGCTCCAGCGTCCATTGCTGCTACGTTCCCGTACATAGGCGCATTCATATAATCTTCAACTGTGTAACCTACATCATCAACTAAAAATATTCGACGTCGAGCCGTGAGCACACAACACGGCTCAGTGAGTAGCCAAAACAATGCAACATTAGATATGCATGCACATTCATTTATCTCTTTGGTCTGGTTTATAGTTTGCAATGCAATAGAAAGGTTGGGTGGTGAAAGGTTAACGTTATTGACACCGCCTCTATAGACAGGGTGTGGAAGTCCGCCCGAAGGTTAACGTTTATCGTCGTCCCCATCCACCCTACCATAACATTATACAACAAAGGTTAACGTTTATTGCTATATAATGCTATACCAACACGTAAGCCCCTGTTAGCGAGGGCTTGCAAACTGGGCTCGCTACTAACCAATCCTAATGCCAAACAGTGTATCCAAGGCCTCACCCCGGCATCCCTCAGAATGTCCATAGAGATAGAGCTAAGGACCCCCGGTAGAGTCAGAGACTACAAGGACCGAGACCACCTCCCCTGATACCATACGACACAATAGTTCTGCTAAGGTAATGGCGATACGACGATGTCAATGCACAAGGCTTGAGTTAGAAATAGAGCTAAAGTGCTGAGACCCGCCAAAGGTTAACGTTTATTGACGTTCTCATCACACCTCCCCTGATACTCGCTTGCATCAAGTACATCAACCATACACATACAAGCACATGCCTATTCCTATCATCATCATCATCATCATCATCATCATGTTATAAACAATAAAGTAAATATGCATGAACAAGTAATAGAAATATTGGATGGCATGCTGTATGCACATTACAAACATATTTGCATAAAATCAAACATGGCATAGGACTCAAGAATTAGAAAACAGTTTATTATTAATCGATTTAGTTTGGAGTTAAGGTTCCTCACCTTAGTTTGCTATAAGATACTTTTCCAAGCTTTAAAATCACATCTACAGTGTTATTATAATGCTAGCAAACCTAACAAAGTCGATAGAATTTAATTAGAATTAATTCCAAATTTAAAAACCATGTTGTTAACTGAGGGTTGATCAGAGGGTCGATGCTCAGGATACATAGGGTCGATGGGTCTATCGACACTACCCTCTGTCTGAACTTCTCGAATGCTGAGGGTCGATGGTCAGGGTGCCTAGGGTCGATGGGTCTATCGACCCTGTGTGCGACCCTCGGTGCACTCTGGTCCAATTTCCACTTTTTAATTCATTCTTCGTGTTTGGGGTCCTATGGCTTGCTTCCACATTCCATTAAACATTCATTCCATGGTCTGAAACCATGATTCATCCTCCTAGATGGCTTTCATGCATTATCCTCGGGTTTTCCATGAAAACCTCACCATGAATGGATGGTTTGGGTTTCTCCGAAATCCTACACTCAACCATATCTAACCTAAGGTCAGTAGAAACTCATGGAATTAGTATCCATACCTGAGAAGATTACTTTTCTCTGGAAATTCTTTGCCTTTTTGCTAAGTCTTCTTCCTTGCCTCCTTTCTTCCTCTTTTCCTTCTTCTCTCTTTCTCTCAATTCAATTAGGGTTGTGAAAGGAGTGAAAGTGGCTTAGGGACGTCCTTCAAATAGAGTAGGAATGTCCTATAATAGTCCCATTGAGATTTGGAAAGAATCCCAATCGAAAATTAGGAAGTTTCCTAATTTCAATTTCGGCAGTAAGTGAGGGTCGATGATCCCGTCGACCCTGTGGTCTGACACTGTCCGACCCTCTCCCAAATTTTAAGGGTCTGAGTTTCTGATTTGGGAGGGTCGACCCTGTTTAGCTGGGTATGCGACCCTTCCTCTACTTTAAGTGTTTTTGGGTCGATTTGATACCTAGGATCTCGCTCTCCTTCACGCCCTTGGTCCATTTGACTCGACCATGACGGGTGAACCTGGTTCAAGGTGGTAAGACCGGATTAGTTTGACACGGGTCTTACAGTTTCGATCTGAGGAGGCACAAGCCCGCTTCCCTTGGTTCGAAAGGAAGAATATCGAGTCTGGACGGTGTGTAAATTTGGAGCAGTTGCAGCGGTTCGATGTGGAGGCCGCTTTTGGCAGACTTGGTTGGTTGCCGGTCATCACATACACGACGACTACCCGTCCCAACCTCGTCAAACACTTTTTTGCCAACTTAGGGATAGACGGGGATGTCGACGACTTCAGTCAATGTCGAGCGCTCCGCATCACTAGTTACGTCAAGGGTGCTCCCATCTCCTTCGACACCCATCAGCTTGCTGATCTTCTAGGGGTTCCCAACGACGGGGACTTATTCTACTATGCCCCTAAGATGAAGGGCTTTCTCACTGACGATCTACGCCAGGAGATCTCCGAACAACTTCTCAACCCTGGGGCACCCATGAAGGCTGCTAGTTTGAAACCCCTGCCTCGAGTTTATAGCCGCATCTTCCAGCACAACATTGTGCCCCAGAGCGGCCACTATAGTGAGTTATCTCAGCTCACTCAGTACCTGACTTACTGCGTTTGCACTGGGGAGCAGGTTTGCCTTCCCTATATCATCATCAGGACCATGCATCAGGCTACACTACCCGGTCAGGCCAGTAACCTTCCTTATGGCCGGCTCATCACCACTCTTCTACAGCGACTACGAGTGAACATGAGGGGTGAGATCGCTGTGGAGGACACTATGACCTCTGACATCAACTGGGATGCCATCCTACAGATGCAGATGGATAACCTGTCGATCAGCGATGAGGATTTGGAGGCTCGTCCTTGCCCACTCAGGAGGGTTGCAGCCGCGGCAGCAGTAGTAGCAGCAGCCAATGCTGATCATGCAGCAGAGGCAACGGGTGATGACGAGGGTGGCGATGGTCATACGGAGGATGTTCTAGCACCAGCACCACAGCCCACCTATGCAGCGGGACCATCTCAGCCGCCTCCCGACACCGTGATGGGTATGTTCGCGGAGCTCAGGGACGCTCTACGTGAGATGAGCCGTGACTTGGGGCACTTGGCTCGTAGCCTCAGAGTCACTCAGGATCAGGTGCACTGGCTTAGGGTCGCTTACGAGCGGGATTATGACATTTGCGACCCAATCCTCTTAGGCCCCCTACCCCATGATTGTCTTCCTATATTTCTCTCTTGACAATTTATATAACAGTGTAACTGTCTGACTTGTGGACCGTACCCACTAGCACTTTTAACTTTATCACTCTTAATCCTTAATAGAAGTTTTATGGTTCTTCCAAACTAGAGCATGTGCATTATTAAATTCCATATTTAATATAGTATATTATGCTCTTTCTTAATCAGTCTCAGGTATCAAACAGTGCTTATGGTGTGTTTGTATTAAGATTTTTTTTTAATTTTTTCTATCTCAGTTCATCGACTTAGTTAAGTGCAATATGGTTTGTTGGATAAAGCCCGAGAGCTCTGATACCAAGTTGTCACACCCCAATTCTGAACCAACCAGAATGGTGTGAGTGAAACCGTCATTGAACCAACGGTTCACACTAGGATCTCAGTAAGACCGTGTCCACTCATACAAACCATAGCACATAACCACAACCAGAATATAATAAATACAGCTGAAGTTCTTAAATAAATGAACTGGGTATTCTATTGATAAATTTAAATAAGTATTCGATTATCCAAATTCCAAACGTAATTAAATATCTTTACATTACTTCAAAAATAACTGAAACAAATAAAATAAAATCAAAGGTACACGCAGAAAGGGCACTCGCATGAAGCGTCCTTCTCATCCTCTCCTGGCTACACATCCAGAGCAGCAACACCTCCATACGCCGGAGCGTTCATATAATCGTCCATCGTGTAACTTGCATCAACATCTAAAAACAATGTATATACAAAGGGTGAGCTCACAACTTAGCTCAGTAAGATAATCAGACAGTGTATCAATATTATATGCATGAGTAACAATCATTTTGTGCTGTGGTCTGTTTTAAGTTTGCAATGTGCTATAGAAAGGTTCGGAGGTCGCCTCACCTCTATACACGAGTGTGTGGAATCGCACAGCAGATCACACCACCATCGACCCACATGCACCCATCATGGAATAGAGATAAAGCTAAGGCATCCACTACCTCCCCTGATACTCCACCCATACCAATACATAAGCCCCTACTGGCTAGGGCTTGCAAACTGGGCTGGCGACTAACCAATCCTATATGTCATCACTGTAGGATCTATTCCAGCACACCTCCCTACGGCATAGAGATAGAGCTAGAGCGTGGTGGCCAGGCCGGAGACCACAGTGCCACGACCTCCCCCTGATACACTACCCGCACCAAGTATACTAAGACAGAACAATACACAAGTAGACTCTATCCCAACATCACTCCCTACGGCATAGAGATAGAGCTAGAGCGTGGTGGCCAGGCCGGAGACCACAATGCCACAACCTCCCCCTGATACCCTACTCGCACCAAGTATGCTAAGATAGAACACTACAAAAAGGTGCCAGTGTGAGGAATGATCCCAGACCCCAGGCCTTTCCATTCCACATACTAACGAAAACAATCACATGCCTAACAATCACATCCTTGCATATGGAATATTCATGAACAAATATAATAACTGAAAATAACAGATGACATGTGAGAATGCACAAACATCATACCAAATATTCGTTGTTATTAACAATAATTTACTGTCCATTAATTATTAAGGATTAGGTCTGATTCCCTTACCTGACACTCGTTTGATAGTTTGCTCCACGTCGCAAGATCCAAACGTGCTATCACAAAGTCCTATACAATATCGGGGTTTAATTAGAATAGGTTTACATTGGTCGGAAAACCAACGAGGTTACAAAAATACACTCACGGAGCTGACCGGTCACAGTACCGGTCGCAGCACTGTGGGGAAACCTACGACCGATATGGTCAGCCGGTCCCCACAGACCAGCTCCCAGAAGGTACCGATCGTGACATATCGGTCGCACAGGGTGCAACCGGTATAGGCGACCGGTATGTCTCTGGAAGACTATATGCCCGATCTTCGACTTCCGTCGGTCCCTCTCTATTGATTCCAGGGTTCCTCCTACACATTCTAAGTCTGAGCTTTGTGTTAGGGTTGTTTCCAACTCCATTCAAGTCTAGTTTTGATGGTATTCATCCTAGAACTTGAATCTAGGGTTTATCGACTAAATTAGGGTTTGACGGCAAAGTAGGGTTTAGGTCAATACCTGCTTTGCATGGTATTGATCCAAACAACCCAACCATCCTAGAGTCATAATGTAAGAGGAAGGGTTTAAACACTTGCCGTCGATTGGCATAAGGTGTGCGTCATCGAACGGCAGCGGCGGCTCTTCCTTCTTCTTCCTAGCTCCTTCTCCTTCTCCAATCTCCTTCTCCTCTCTAGGGTTTGTGAGGATCAATGGAAGGGATTCTAGGAGGCTTAGATGGGTTTAAATAGGCTAGGAATTAGGTTTAGGATGCCTCTTAGGATTAGGAAAGTGTTAGGATTTGAAATTGGGAAAGTGGAACCCGTAGAGATCCAATTCCGGATCTTGGTAGTCTACTGCGCAGACCATACCGGTCGACCAGTACCATAGACCGGTACCATCCACCGCTATGAAATAAATTCATACTTAAGTTGGTTTGTTTTGGTCCGATTTCGTACCTGATTGTCATCCGCTCATCCCGTCTGGCCCGGTGATGATCGGAAGACCTGTTATGACATGAAATCAAGGTTTAGATCGGGTTCACGGAGTGCGGGTCTTACAACTCTCCCACCCTTAAAAGAAATTTCGTCCCCAAAATTTCGTCCTCGAAATTTCTTTTAAGGGTGGGGGAGTTGTAAGACCCGTACTCCGTGAACCCGATCTAAACCTTGATTTCATGTCATAACATGTCTTTCGATCATAATCGGGCCTGACGGGATGAGCGGATGACCCACCCTTAAAAGATATTTTGCCCCCAAAATTTGCATGTAGGTCTCACAACTCCCCCACCCTTAAAAGAAATTTTGGCCTTGAAATTTGAACGTACCTTGATCGTCGAAAAGGTTAGGGTACTCCTTTCTCATCGCACTCTCCTCCTCCAAAGTAATTTCTTCGACATCTTGGCTTTTCCAATGCACCTTCATATAATGGATATCCTTGCTTCGAAGTTGTTGTACCTTTCGACTTGAGAGCATCACAGGTACCACTTCAAATGTTAAGTCCTCTATCTAGTCTGGGGGGTCTGCTGTCAAGATGTGCAATGGATCCCTGACAAACTTCTTCAATAATGATACATGGAACACATCATGAATGCTTGACATAGATGGTGGTAGAGCCAATTGATATGCCACATTACCAGGTCTGGTCAATATCTCATATGGTCCCACATACATGGGGCATAGCTTTCCCTTCTTACCAAACCTTTTCAGACCTCGCACCGGTGATGTCTTCAGGAATACCTTGTCACCCACTACAAACTCCAAATCTCGACGTCGGTTATCCACATAGTGCTTCGGTCGAACTTGAGTTGTCTTCACTCTTTCCTTGATCTGATCAATCACTCGATAAGTTTCTTCGATGAACTCTGGTCCTACAATTCTTCTTTCTCCCACCTCATTCCATAATAGAGGTGTACGACACTTCTTCCCATAGAGTGCTTCTTATGGAGCCATTTGGATTGTAGCCTGGTAGTTGTTGTTATAAGCAAACTCAAAAAGCGATAGCTTCTCGTCCCAAGCTCCTTTGAAATCTAGGGCACAAGCTCGGAGCATATCTTCTAAAATTTAAATAGTTCGTTCTGACTGCCCGTCCGTCTGAGGGTGAAAAGCTGTACTGAACTTCAACTTTGTTCGAATAGCTTTCTGTAATCCTTCCCAGAACTTTGATGTAAAACGGGGATCTCTATCAGATACTATACTCTCTGGGACGCCATGATGTCTGACTATATTATCTACATATAGCTTGGCCAGCTTCTCCATGGTATACTAAGGTCTGACCGCAATGAATCGAGCTGTCTTGGTAAGTCGATCGACTATAACCCAAACTGCGTCCACCGACCTTGGTGTCAATGGTAGGCCAGTGACGAAGTCAATTGTGATACAATCCCACTTCCATGCAGGTTCCGATAATGGTTGTAGTAAACCTGTGGGTTTCTACCTTTTCTGCTTTAACATGCTGGCAATTCAGACATTGGAATACAAAATGAGCTATATCTACTTTCATACCCTCCACCAATATAATCGTCTTAAATCATGGTACATTTTGGTGCTTCCTGGATGTACCGAATATGGAGTGTAATGAGCTTCTGTCATAACTCGATCTCTGATATTTAAGTTCTCACTCTCAGGTATACATAATCGTCCACGATACCTGAGTACCTTGTCTAAATCCAAGGTAAAGTTAGGATTGCTATTACCCTTCTCTAGGTCTTCTTGTACAGTCTTGAGGTGTGGATCCTGTAGGATTGCTACTTTGACCTCATCTATGAGATCCGATGAGATCTTCAAAGCTACGAACATTAATGTGAACTTATGAATTAAGCCTTGTTCCACTGGATCTCTTGCAATTATATACTCTTCGTCATTCTCTGTTGAGCTCAAGGCTGCAGCACATAATGCAGCATTTGTACTTGGTCT
This sequence comes from Protea cynaroides, assembly GCA_028583415.1. Lineage (NCBI taxonomy): Eukaryota > Viridiplantae > Streptophyta > Magnoliopsida > Proteales > Proteaceae > Protea > Protea cynaroides. The sequence goes on from CM053274.1 coordinate 13,444,910, forward strand.
TGTCTCCGATTTCAATGCCTATTTCCTGCTTAAGGCGTCAGCCACAACATTTGCCTTACTCGGATGGTACTGGATATCACAATCATAATCTTTTAATAACTCCAGCCATCTCCTCTGTCTCATATTCAGGTCTTCTGAGTGAAAAAATAGGTTAAGCTCTTGTGATCTGACTTAATCTGAAACTTCTCACCGTAAAAGTAGTGTCTCCAAGTCTTGATTGCATGTATTACCGCTGCTAACTCCAAGTCATGTGTAGGATAATTCTTCTCATGCTCTTTCAACTGTCTTGATGCGTAGGCAATCACCTGTTCTCCTTGCATTAATACACATCCAAGACCCAACCCTAAAGCGTCCGTATATAAGGTAAATGGTAAGCTTGGTGCTGGGATGGTCAAGATAGGTGCAGAGACTAGTCTTGACTTCAAAGTCTGAAAGCATTCTCGCACTCATCTGACCATATAAATTTCTCTCCCTTCTTGGTTAGTCTGGTAAGTGGAACGGCGATCCTTGAGTAGTCTTCCACGAATCTTCTATAATAACCAGCCAATCCAAGGAAACTACGAATCTTCACAACTGATTTTGGTGCTTGCCATCCTACTATAGCAGCTATTTTACTTGGATCTACCATGATACCATCTTCCGATACTACGTGGCCCAAGAAAGCTACCTCCTTCAGCCAAAATTCACACTTCTTGAACTTGCATAAAGCTTCTCCCTTCTCAGCCGTTGTTAGGCTGCTCTCAAATGTGTTGTATGAGCCTCCCTATCCTTTGAGTAGACCAATATGTCATCGATGAATATGATGACCGAAGTGTCCAACATGTCATGAAACACTCGGTTCATCAGTTCCATGAATGACGCTAGGGCATTGGTCAACCCGAACGACATAATTAGAAACTCATAATGCCCATACCATGTCCTGAAAGTAGTCTTTGGAATATCTCCTGCCTTGATCTTCAATTGGTGATACCCTGATCTGAGATCAATCTTCGAGAAAACCTTTGCACCCTGTAACTGATTGAACAAATCATCGATCCTAGGCAAAGGATATCGATTCTTGATGGTTAACTTGTTCAGCTCTCGGTAGTCAATACATAGCCGTACACTACCGTCCTTTTTCTTGACGAATAATACAGGCGCTCCCCATGGTGATATGCTTGGTCGTATGAAACCCTTATCTAATAGTTCTTGTAATTGGGTCTTCAACTCCTTTAATTCGGTAGGGGCCATCCTGTATGGTGCTTTAGACACCGGCGCCGATCCTGGCATTAGGTCTATCACGAACTCTGTAGCCTTGTCTGGAGGTAAACCTGGGAGATCCTCTGGGAACACATCTGGAAACTCTCGTACCACATCTAGATCTTCCATCCTTGGCACCTCAGCAGTGATGTCGACCACAGACACTAGGTAACCCACTCCCCCCTTCTCTAAGCATCTCTTAGCTTTTAGGGCAGATAGGATCAGCTTCCACTTCCTGGGTAACTTGGTCCCGGTGAAGCTAAACTCTTTTCCTTTCTCATCTCTAAGCATAAGCTTCTTTTCACCACATAATAAGCTGGCTGAATGCTGGCCTAACCAATCCATTCCCAAGATGATGTCAAAGTTTTCTATCTCGAGTTGAACCAGATTAGCTTCTAGATCTTGGCCGTCAATGTAACTGTACATGGTCCAAAATATTTGTTCAACGCCACTTCGACTCCTAGTGGGGAGCGAACTATCAAGCTTGGGTTTAGATGCTTGACAGGTAATTCCATTCTCTTCCCAAAAGAATTAGAAACAAAGGAGTGCGTGGCCCCAGAGTCAAAGTGTACTCTGGCAGGTATACCAGCTATATTTACAGTTCTTGAAATTTAATTATCCCTTAGTTCTACATGCTCACACACACAAATAAATAGTAAGCTAAATAAGAAGGGATAGAATCATACCAGTGACCACATCAGGTAATGCGGCTGCCTCTTCGGTGGTGACTGCAAATACCTTTCCTTGCTGTGGAGTTTGTTTCTTAGGTAGAGTGCAGTTCTTTGCATTATGACCCAATTGCTGACAGTTGAAACATTTAATGCTCGGATTTTGTCCAGCGAACTGCGGCGGTGGTGGTGCGGTAGTGTTTCTGACAGGCACCATGGGGGACTGAGCCCTGTATGGGCGGAATGGTCTATTATTGCCGCCACCTAAAGTCTTAGTAGCTGGTCTCTTCAGTCCCCTGTTCTGTGCAAAGAAACTGTCCTTTTGACTTGATTCAATCACTCTGGAAACCTATACAGCTTCATTGTATACCTTTTTCTCCAGACCTAAGATATGCTCTCTAATGCTCCCTCGTAATCCCATAGTGAATCTACAAGTCTTGGTTTCTTCTTCTTGCATGCTTGCCGATGCAAAGAAAAATAGCTCTTCGTACCTTTGCTGGTAAGCATCCACAGTCGACTGAGACTACTGTAGATTGAGGAATTCATTCTCCATCTGATCTCTGAAGCTCTTTGGAAAATATTTATCGAAGAAGGCTCCCTTGAATATAGGCCAATCGATCTGAGCGTGCTTTGTTTCCAAATATGTCCGTGTAGAATTCCACCAGGCGTTTGCGTACTCTCTGAGCATATGTGTAGCAAACAGTACCTTCTCATCCTCGGAACAAGTCATCAAACGGAAAGTCTTCTCCATCTCAGCAACCCATTGTGCAGGCCACAACGGTTTCCCCGGCTTCCCTGTGAATGTAGGGGGTTTCAGTTTTAAGAATCTATCCACTGCTCGACTCAGATCGTGTTGCCCCTGTGTATTAATTCCGTACCATGGTGGTGGGTACGGGTAGGTTCCCTGGTAAGCAGACGACGATGGAAACTAATGCGGTGGTTGTAAATTTTGTCCTTGGCCCATTGGCCCTGGGCTACCATCCATTGGCAGTGTAGTATTATTCCTTCCAGATTCAGGCATACCTTCAATGGGAACATAACCCGGTGGCCTGAACATCTTCAACATCTCGTTCAGGAATGTCTTCTACTGAGCTTTCATCTGGTAAACCAGATTCGTGACAATTGTCTCGGAGTTTGTATGAGGAGGGCCTGGTAAATTTTTGGGTGCCCTGGGAACCTGCCCTTCTCCACTCTCCGGGTTCTGGTTTTGCTCTTCAACATAACCAGTTTCCATATTTTCCTTAGTTTGGCACACCCTAGAGTAGTGACGCTTTCGTGAGCTTTTTCGTCCATTTCCGCCTACCATCTCAGACTAGTCTGTTTGGATCTGAAAAGAAGACATAACACATGAGATACAGTCGAATAATCATAATAGTGTTAGTCTTTAACAATTGCAAGGCGAATAATCGAAATGGAAACTTAATAATAAAATTTTTTTTTCCAAAAAAAAAATTTTCTGGCCCTTTTTTTTTTTTTTTAGCTGACCGGTCGCGACTCTGTAGAGAAATGGGGAGACCGGTATAGTCGACCGGTCAGAATTTTCATTTTGACCGAGACATAGCAGTTGACTATACCAGGGGGGTACCGGTCGACCGGTATGGGCAAAACCGTCGATCGGTATGCCCAAAAATCTCTTTAAAGTCACGAAAAGTGAGTTTTTCTCACTTTTCCTCTTCTTCTTTCTCTCCGGTGGCGATTTCTCTCTGGCTCCTGAGTTGCTACAGTCCGACCGGTGATCCTAGAAGTCATTTTCTTCCAATCATGAGTTAGAATATCGCCTTCAAGTAAGTTCTCTCCTTCCATTCATCATTTTCATATCGTTTTTTCATGGTTTTAAGCTTAAAAACTATGGTTTTCATTGATTGGAAGATTCTAACTGTAGGAACTCTTTTCCTTCGGTTTAGAAAGGGTTTAGGGACCCCTAAGAGAAAAAGCCTTCAACTAATTTGAGGTTCCACCGAACGGTTTTTGGAAAAATCAAAATTTTCTAGTTTTGACCTAGGTTTTGTCAAAAAATCGATTTTTGCTAAATTTCTAAATTTCTTGTTGTTTATTCAATGTTTGGCTTCAATGTAGTGTGTGGGGGTTACGTATGTCGTCCTCCCCAAGTTTTTGGGTGAGTTCGAGGCTTTTTCTTGATTTGCTGTCGTTATGCTGTCGAAATCTCGACAAATTTTTAACCATTTATACTTGTTTTTCCTTGTTTTGCAGCTCTAATGGCTCCACGCAGAGGTGCTGGCAAGTGCTCCTATGGTCTAGGCATGCACCTTCCCCACCCGCCTGTACCACAGCTCGATGAGCATTGGTTTCGATCTGAGGCGGCACAATCTCGCTCCCTTGGTTCGAAAGAAAGAATATCGAGTCTGGACGGTGTGTAAATTTGGAGCAGTTGCAGCGGTTCGATGTGGAGGCCGCTTTTGGCAGACTTGGTTGGTTGCCGGTCATCACATACATGACGACTACCCATCCAAACCTCGTCAAACACTTTTATGCCAACTTGGAGATAGACGGGGATGTTGACGACTTCAATCAATGTCGAGCGCTCCGCATCACTAGTTACGTCAAGGGTGTTCCCAACTCCTTCGACACCCATCAGTTTGCTGATCTTCTGGGGATTCCCAACGATGGGGACTTATTCTATTATGCCCCTAAGATGAAGGGCTTTCTCACTAACGATCTGCGCCAGGAGATCTCCGAACAACTTCTCAACCCTGGGGCGCCCATAAAGGCTGCTAGATTGAAACCCCTGCCTTGAGTTTATAGCCGCATCATCTAGCACAACATTGTGCCCCAGAGCGGCCACTATAGTGAGTTATCTCAGCTCACTCAGTACCTGACTTACTGTGTTTGCACTAGGGAGCAGGTTTGCCTTCCCTATATCATCATCAGGACCATGCATCAGGCTACACTACCCAGTCAGTCCAGTGACCTTCCTTATGGCCGGCTCATCACCTCTCTTCTACAGCGACTACGAGTGAACATGAGGGGTGAGATCGCTGTGGAGGACACTATGACCTCTAACATCGATTGGAATGCCATCCTACGGATGCAGATGGATAACCTGCCGATCAGCGATGAGGATTTGGAGGCTCGTCCTCGCCCACTCAGGAGGGTAGCAACCGCGGCAGCAGCAGTAGGAGCAGCCAATGCTGCTCATGCAGCAGAGGCAGCGGGTGATGACGAGGGTGGCAATGATCATACGGAGGATGTTCCAGGACCAGCACCACAGCCTACCTATGCAGCGGGACCATCTCAGCCGCCTCCTGACACCGTGATGGGTATGTTCACGGAGCTCAGGGACGCTCAGCGTGAGATGAGCCGTGACTTGGGGCACTTGGCTCATAGCCTCAGAGTCACTCAGGATCAGTTGCACTGGCTTAGGGTCGCTTATGAGCGGGATTATGACAATGCTGACCCTATTCCTCCTAGGCCCCCTACCGCATGATTGTCTTCTTATATTTGTCTCTCTTGACAGTTTATATAACAGGGTAACTGTCCGGCTTTTGGACCGTATCCTGTAGCACTTTTAACTTTGTCACTCTTAATCCTTAATAGAAGTTTTATGGTTCTTCCTAACTAGAGCATGTGCATTGTTAAATTTCATATTTAATATAGTATATTATGCTCTTTCTTAATCAGTCTCAGGTATCAAACAGTGTTTGTATTAAGATTTTTTTTTAATTTTTCCTATCTCAGTTCATCGACTTAATTAAGTGCAATATGGTTTGTTGGACAGAGCCCGAGAGCTCTGATACCAAGTTGTCACACCCCAATTCTGAATCAACCAGAATAGTATGAGTAAACCGTCATTGAACCAACGGTTCACACCAGGATCTCAATAAGACCGTGTCCACTCATACTAACCATTGCACATAACCCCAACCAGAATATAATAAATACAGCTGAAGTTTTTAAATAAATGAACTGAGTATTCTATTGATAAATTTAAATAAGTATTCAATTATCCAAATTCCAAACATAATTAAATATCTTTACATCACTTTAAAAATATCTGAAACAAATAAAATAAAATTAAAGGTACACGTAGAAAGGGCACTCGCATGAAGCGTCATGCTCGTCCTCTCTTGCCTGTACATCCAGAGCAGCAACACCTCCATACGTCGGAGCATTCATATAATCGTCCACTGTGTAACCTGCATCAACATCTAAAAACAATGTAATACAAAGGGTGAGCTCAGAACTTAGCTCAGTAAGACAATCAAACAGTGTATCAATATTATATGCATGAGTAACAATCATTTTATGCTGTGGTCTGGTTTAAGTTTGCAATGTGCTATATAAAGGTTCGGAGGTCGCCTCACCTTTATACACGAGTGTGTGGAATTACACAGCAGATCACACCACCACCAACCCACATGCACCCATCATGGAATAGAGATAGAGCTAAGGCATCCACTACCTCCCCTGATACTCCACCCATACCAATACAGAAGCCCCTACTGGCTAGGGCTTGTAAACTGGGCTGGAAACTAACCAATCCTATATGTCATCACTGTAGGCTCTATTCCAGCACAGCTCCCTATGGCATAGAGATAGAGCTAGAGCGTGGTGGTCAGGCCGGAGACCACAGTGCCACGACCTCCCCCTGATACCCTACCCGCACCAAGCATACTAAGACAGAACAATACGCAAGTAGACTCTATCCCAACATCACTCCCTACGGCATAGAGATAGAGCTAGAGCGTGGTGGCCAGGCCAGAGACCCCAGTGCCACAACCTCCCACTAATACCCTACCCGCGCCAAGTATGCTAAGATAGAACACTACAAAAAGGTGCCAGTGTGAGGAATGATCCCAGACCCCAGGCCCTTTCCATTCCACACACTAACCAAAACAATCACATGCCTAACAATCACATCCTAGCATATGAAATATGCATGAACAAATATAATAACTGAAAATAACAGATGACATGTCAGAATGCATAAACATCATACCAAATATTCATTGTTATTAACAACAGTTTACTGTCCATTAATTATTAGGGTTTAGGTCTGATTCCATTACCTGACGATCGTTTGATAGCTTGCTCCACGTCGCAAGATCCAAATGTGCTACCACAAAGTCCTATACAATATAAGTGTTTAATTAAAATAGGTTTGCGTTGGTTGGAAAACCAACGAGGTTACAAAAATACACTCACAGAGCTGACCGGTCACAGTACCGGTCGCAGCACTATGGGGAAACCTACGACCGATATGGTCAGTCGGTCCCCACAGACCAGCTCCCGAAAGGTACAGATCGCGACATACCGGTCGCACAGGGTGCAACCGGTATAGTCGACCGGTATGTCTCCGAAAGACTATATGCCCGATCTTTGACTTCCGTCGGTCCCTCTCTATTGATTCCAGGGTTCCTCCTACACATTCTAAGTCTGAGCTTTATGTTAGAGTTGTTTCCAACTCCATTCAAGTCTAGTTTTGATGGTATTCATCCTAGAACTCGAATCTAGGGTTTATCGACTAAATTAGGGTTTGACGGAAAAGTAGGGTTTAGGTCAATACCTGCTTTGCATGGTATTGATTCAAACAACCCAACCATCCTAGAGTCATAATGTGAGAGGAAGGGCTTAAACACTTACAGTCGACTGGCGTAAGGTGTGCGTCGTCGAACGGCAATGGCGGCTCTTCCTTCTTCTTCCTAGCTCCTTCTCCTTTTCCAATCTCCTTCTCCTCTCTAGGGTTTGTGAGGATCAATGGAAGGGATTCTAGGAGGCTTAGAGGGGTTTAAATAGGGTAGGAATTAGGTTTAGGAAGCCTCTTAGGATTCGGAAAGTCTTAGGATTTGGAATTGGGAAAGAGTGACCCGCAGAGATCCAATTCTGGATCTTGGTAGTCTGCTGCGCAGACCATACCGGTCGACCGGTACCATAGACCAGTACCATCGACTGGTATGAAATAAATTCATAGTTAAGTTGGTCTGATTTCATACCTGATTTTCATCCTCTCGTCCCGTCTGGCCCGGTGATGATCGGAAGACCTGTTACGACATGAAATCAAGGTTTAGATCAGGTTCACGGAGTGCGGGTCTTACATTTGGACTACAAACTGCTTGTATGATCACCTATGGGATTAGAAGTGGAACTAGACAAAGGTTATGGACCATGTCCGGTTCTTATTGACGAGAAGATTTTGGATGCAACCTTAATTCAACTTGAGATGACAGACTTTTACGTTATCTTGGGAATGGATTGCTTAGCTTGGCACTCCGCAAACCTATTATGTGCAGAAAAGAAATTGACATTTAAAGACAAGGAAGGAGCAGAGTTTAGTTCTGTGGAAACTAAACTTCTCCGTAAACGAGAACTCATTCTCTCTGCATTGAAGGCTAGAAAATGCCTCAAGAAAAGAGGAATTGGGTATCTAGTATCCGTGGTCGACCTCACTAGGGAAGCACCATGAATGGAGGATATTGAAGTTATGCATGAATGTTTGGATGCATTTTCTAGACTACTAGGACTACCACTCGACCGAGCGATAGAGTTCGTTATAGATCTTATGCCCGGAGCTGCACCGGTATCTAAAACACCTTATCGAATGGCTCCTATTGAACTGAAGGAAATGAAGGTATAATTACAGGAATTACTGGGCAAGGGTTATATTAGACCCAACATATTATCATGGGGAGCGCCAGTATTGTTCATGAAAAAGAAGGACGATAACGTTCAACTGTGTATAGATTATCGGGAATCGAATAAGCTTACAATCAAGAATTGATACCCGTTGCCTCGGATCAATGACTTGTTCGATCCATTGCAAGGTGCCAAAGTGTTCTCCAAAATTGATCTTCGGTTAAGATACCAACAGTTGAGCATTAAGAAGGTGATATTCTAAAGACAACATTCAGAACCAGATATGGACATTATGAATTTTTAGTCATGTCTTTTGGATTGACTAATGCACCTGTAACTTTTATGGAACTCATGTGTAAGACCCGGGGTGTGACATCATGAATCGGGTATTCCATGATATGTTGGATACAACATTTATTTTATTTATTGACAACATACTAGTCTACTTAAGGACAAAGAAACTCATGTCACAAGTTTAAGAAACGCTCTACAACGACTAAGAAATGACAAGTATTACGCAAAATTTACAAAGTGTGAGTTTTGGCTAAATGAAGTCGCTTTCTTAGGACACGTTGTATTCGCTGAAGGAATTAAAGTGGATCCTAGCAAGATTGAAGCCATTGTGAAATGGGAAGTACCTAAGAATGTTGCAGAAATCAGAAGTTTCTTTGGTTTAGCTGGTGATTATCGATGATTCGTGGAAGATTACTTTAAAATCGTCGTACCTCTCACCAGTCTGACCAAGAAAGGAGAAAAATTTGTTTGGATTGAAAAATGTAAAGAGTGTTTTCAAACATTGAAGGCTAGATTGATATTAGCTCCCATCTTGACTATTCTGATCCCAGGGCAACCATTTACCTTGTAACTGATGTGTCTGGGTTAGGTTTAAGATGTGTGCTTATGCAAGTAATTGCATATGCCTCAAGACAACTGAAGACACATGAGAAGAACTATCCCACTTATGATTTGGAATTAGTAGCAATAGTACAAGCTGTTAAGATATGGAGATATTATTTGTATGGAGAGAAATTTCATATTAAATCAGATCATAAGAGTCTCAATCTTCTTTTTAATCAAAAGGAGTTGAACATGAGACAAAGAAGATGGCTGGAATTACTGAAGGATTATGATTGCGATATCCAGTGTCATCCAGGAAAAGCTAATGTAGCTGCTGACACACTAAGCAGGAAAGCTTTGACGGAATCCCAAGAAGAAGTTAATGCAAATGCTGTGGTGTGTATCACAGGGAGAGTATTTAAAGTAAAGAGCAGTTCATGATTGATATTTTGATTGAATCAACTGACCAAGGGTTTATTCAACTATTCTCAAACATGTTTACTACATTGAAGATTGTACCTAATCTATTAGATGAAGTGAAAGCCGTTATTAAATCAAACCTTTATCTGAGAACGATGCAAGAAGACCTCAAAAATTGTAGGACTACTCCTTAGTTCACCTTGGACGTTGAAAAGGTACTAAGAAACAAAGGAATGGTATGTGTTCCTAAAATGAAGACTTGGATATTAGACACAGACTAATGAAGGAAGCTCACACCACTGCTTATTCGGTACATCTTGGAAGTACGATGATGTTTCATGATCTGAAGAAACTATATTGGTAGAGAGGAATGAAAGTGGATGTAGCTAAATTTGTGTCTCAATGCTTGAATTGTCAGCAGGTAAAGGCTGAAAGGCAAAGACTTGCAAGATTATTACAGCCACTGCCAGAACCAGCATGGAAATGGGACTGCATCACTATAAACTTCGTCATCGGATTACCATTGACTCCGTGAGTAGTTGACGCTGTCTGGGTGATTGTGGATCGTTTGAGCAAGACAGCTCGTTTCATAGCTATACGACCTCAGTATACCCTAGAGAGGTTAGCTAATCTTTATGTAGAAAATATTGTCCGATTACATGGTTTACCTGAAAGCATTGTGTCCGACAGAGACCCAAGCTTTACCTCAAAGTTTTGGGAAGGATTACAGAAGGCTATGGGTACAACTTGAAGTTTAGTACTGCATTCCATCCCTAGATAGATGGATAGTCGGAACATACTATTCAGATTTTAAAAGACAAGCTTCGAGCTTGTGTTAATGATTTCAGGGAACTAACGAATGAAAGATGGAAACAGGGGGGTCCCGATTGTTTTTCTTAGAGGGGGATTCCTATTGCTTGGTGGTTCTGATTCCTCCTTTTTCTTAGTACAAGGGGAGTCAAATCCCTGGTCCCGAGTAGCTCAACTGTCGGTGGGACAGCTACCATTTGAGCAGTGGTGTCCGGCGAAGAACCGATTCTGTCTGGAGTGGATTTAGGAGGAAAGGAAGATCTTGATTCAGCAAGTCATTTTATTGAATGTGAAAAGAAAGGATTATGGGATGAGAAATTACCATTGATTGAGTTCGCTTATAACAATAGCTATCAAGCGACTATACAGATGTCACCCTATGAAGCACTATATGGTGGGAAATGTCGAACTCCTTTGTTTTGGAATGAAGTTTGAGAATGAAGTATTGTTGGACCAGAGTTTGTTGAAGAAACTTGACAAGTAGTTGACATTATCAAGGAAAGAGTCCGAATAGCTCAGAACCGTCAGAAGCAATATGCAGATAATCGACGCAGAGATCTCGAATTCACCATGGGTGATAAGGTATTTTTGAAAATATCTCCTATGCGTGGTTTGAAAAGGTTTGGACAGAAGGGAAAGTTGTGTCCCAGATATATTGGACCTTATGAAGTTCTAGATAGATGTGGAAAAGTAGCATATCAGTTAGCACTATCACCATCCATGTCATGTATGCATGATGTATTTCATATCTCCAACACGTGTGTTAACAATGGATCCACCGGATTAGAATGAAAATTTGACATTCAAAGTTGTACCTTTTGAAATCATTAGCTAGAAAGTGCAACGTCTTTGCAACCGCGACATTTATTATGTTAAGGTTACTGGGAGAAGCCAAAATGTAAAAGAAGTTACATGGGAAGAAGATAACACTATGCAGAAGCAATATCCTCACCTATTTGACTCCGAAGGTACATGCAAATTTCAAGGACGAAATTTATATAAGAGGGGAGAGTTGTAAGACCCATACTCCACTAACTTGGTCTAACCGTGTCGTGCTAGGTCTTCCCATCATTTTTGGATCAAGTGGACCGAGCGTGTGAAGATAGATCATAAACCAGGTATGAGAATGGAGTTAAAAACACTAAAAACATATATAAGGTCGCATGCCTGGGTAGGTATGGTCGACCATAAGGAAGGGAACCAAAAATCTCAAATCCAGAACCCCACGGTCAATGATTTCAACCCTACGGTCGACGGTTTATGCGATCGTATGATCGACCGTGAAAACTCAGATCAGACTCCGATTTTGGAAACTCTCCATATAAAGTTCTCTTTCAATTGATTTTGGAAACTTTATATGGAGAGTTTTCCTCTATACAAAGGACATCCCTCAGGCCTTTTTTACTCTTTTAGAACATTAGAAAACCCTAGAGAAAGAGAAGGAAGAGAAGGAGAAGAAGAAAAAGCTAAGGAGAAGAATTTATTGAGAATAGATTGGCTCCCTATCACACACAAATGTATGAAACGAATCTCTGAAGATGTAAACTCCAAGTATGAGACTTCTATGGAAGATAGGCAAAATCAACCTATTATAATCTATGTGATTTCCTTGAGAAAATCTCATGGAAAACTGTGAGGAGTGAATTTGATGATTAGGGTTGATAAGAAATTAGTAGAATAAACCTCATTGAAAAACAGAAGAATTAACTAAGGATGAATTTGAATTTCATGTAGACTGTGACTAGAAATCTCAAGGTCACAGCTATGGTCGACCATAGCATGACCAGTATGACCCGAGGACAGACCATAGGCATTCGAGAAGATTTCAAAAATCATATGGTAGCAGCTATGGTCGCTGTAAGACCCGCACTCCATGAACTCGATCTAAACCTTGAATTCATGTCGTAACAGGTCTTCCAATCATCACCGGGCCAGACGGGACGAGGGGATGACAAACAAGTACGAAACAGACCAAATTAAGTATGAATTAATTCATACCGATTAATGGTACCGGTCTTGGTACCGGTCGATCGGTATAGCCTACGTGGCAGACCACTAACATCCGGAAATGGATCTATGCGGGCCCTACTTTCCAAATTTCAAACCGAAGGACTTTCCTAATGCTAGGAGGCTTTCTAAATCTAAACCTAGCCTATATAAACCCCTCTAAACCTCCTAAAACCTCTTCCATGATCCTCACAAACCCTAGAAAGGAGAAAGAGGCTAAAGAAGGAGAAGAAGCTAGGAAGGAAAGGGAAGTGCCGACATTGCCGTTCGACGAAGAACAAGTTACCGCAAGTCAACGGTAAGTGCTCAAACCTTCCTCTACCATAAGTAATCTAGAATGGATAGTTGTACTTGGATCAATACCATGCAAAGTGAGGTATTGATCTAAATCCTATGTTGCCTTCAAACCCGAATTTAGTCGATAAACCCTAAATTCAAGTTCTAGGTTGAGATCATCGAAACTAGGACTTGAATGGAGTTGAAAACAACTCTAACTCAATGCTTAGACCTAGGATGTGTAGGAGAAACCCTAGGATCAATAGAGGGTGACCGACGGAAGGCGAGAACCAAGTGTATGGTCTTCCAGAGCCATACCGGTCGAACCATACCGGTTGCACTTGGTTTCCGAACAATGTAAACCTATTCTAACTAAACCCTAATATCATGTAGGACCTTGTGATAGCACGTTTGGACCTTGTAACGTGGAGCGAACTATAAAACAAGCGTCAGGTGAGGGAATAAGACCTAAACTAATTAGTTAATAATAAATTATTTTATTTATTGAGTCCAATGCCATGAACGATTCTATACTTGTTTGCGTATAATGTGCATTTAACATGTCATCCAATATTCCTGCTATTACTGTTCTTGCATATTTAATTTCGTTTATTTACATGATGATGATGGTGATGTTAAGAATAGGCATGTGAATGTTTGTGTGTGGTTAGTGTACTTGATGTGAGTGGGGCATCAGGGGGAGGACATGACACTGTGGTTTATCCTGTTCACTAGACTCTAGCTCTATCTCTACTCAAGTCTAGTCCACTGACATCATCGTATCGCCATTACCTTAGCAAAGCTATTACGTCGTTGGGCATCTAGGGAGGTGGTCTCGGACCATGTAGTCTCTGACTCTGCCAGGGGGCCTTAGCTCTATCTCTATGGATGTATTGAGGGATGCTGGGGTGAGGCCTTGGATACACTGTTTGACATTAGGATTGGTTAGTTGCGAGCCCAGTTTGCAAGCCCTCGCCAATAGGGGCTTACGTGTTGGTATGGGTGCATGTGGTACAGCAATGCCGATACTCATTTGGTACACTGTTTCCATGGTTGGTGCATGTGGGATGGCAATGCCAATATTCATTGGGCGACATCACACACTTGTTTATAGAGGTGGACGGCCTCCGAACCTTTCTATAGCACATTGCAAACTTATGAACCAGACCAATGATATGAATTGAATGCATGCATATGTTTGTTGCATTGTTTTGTTTACTCATTGAGCTCAAGTTGGAGAGCTGACCCTCGTGCGTGTAAGTCTTTTTAGTTTCTGATGTTGCAGGTATTACGATTGAAGATTATGCCGACACACCAACATATGAACAGGCGGCGGCTATGATGAGCAAGCTATGAAGGACTATTGTTATACGTTAAGTGAGTGTTTCAACTGTAGATACGCTTAATGTTAACTTTCGTATTTGGATGTTTCTAATATGTATTAAATTATGTTTTGGTTACTTGGAGATAAATGGAATATTAATTATTTATCATGACTAGACCTCAGTTCATTATCTGTAAGCCTTCCGCTATTTACTTTATTATCTCTGATTAATGTGGAATGTGTTTTGGTTTAACAAAAATGGGGATAGCCTATTCGAAATCCTGGTTGAACCGTTGGTTTATTGACGGTTTATCACACCATTCTGGTTGGTGCAGAATTGGGGTGTGACAACTTGGTATCAGAGCTCTCAGGCCTTTCCCATGGAACCTAAATACTTCCATTAAAGTCCATGGACCGAGTTAGGATAAATTAAAACCTTTAATACAAACACACCATAAGCACCTGTGTTGGTTGAAACAGAACTTAAACAAGACAATAATGTATATATAAAAACTGAAACCATATATATACACAAACAGAAAGAGAAAATTCAAAACTTATACTGATAAACGAATAATATAGGGTACTACCTATAAGTCAGGAAATTGCCTAAGTATACAAAGGATATAATATAGTAGCAAGAAGGAAACATCTGTAGAATAGAAAAATTAGAATACCGAGTTGGTACTAACAAGATGTGAAACTCGATGTATGACAGAGGAAGAAGAAAATGGCTAGTAACGCCTAAGTCCCTGCAATGGTGAAGGGAAAGATATCAGGCTGAATGCAACAGAGATAGGAGAATGATGGCCATACGCTAAGAATAAAAGAAGATAAAGCTATACTCCTTGGTGACGTGGAGACTCAGAGTGAGATCTACCACAAGCTGATCCATTGTCCGCTGAGCATTAAGAAGAGTTGCAACTTGACCCCACCACTTTCTTGGTCGAGAACGGGTAGTGAAAACTCATCTGAGCAGATGCTAAATAATGATAATCAGATTAGAACAAATCAATGGAAGTGAACAACCAGGCCACTCCAGCTAATCATCTGGACTACCAAGTAACTTGGTCACGGTTGTAATAAATTTAGCTAGAAAAAATACATGACCAATAACACATGAAATCACTATCCAAGTTGCTAATGCTACACCAACACCTCCAGGTCAGGTCATCTATGTCACACCCCAATTCTGCACCATTCAGAACAGTGTGATGAACCGCTAATAAACTAACGGTTCAACCAGGATCTCTAATAAGCTATGTCCATTAAAAATAAAACCATGCACATCCACAACCATAATCAGAATAAATACACAATAGCGGAAGTCTTATAGAAAATGAACTGAGAAATCTAACTGTAATAATCATAACTAAAATATTAAGTTATTGTTGTATCAACTGAGACATAAATAAATAGAATATCAATTACATCCCCTTATAAATTCAAATAAAATTCTAATAGAATACGCATGAGTTGCACTCGCATGAGGGGTCATGCGTATCCACTAAGTCTTCAGCTTCCATTGCAGCAACACGGGCGTACACCGGAGCACTCATATAATCTTCGACCGTAGTACCTGCATCATCAACTAAAAATATTCGACGTCGAGAGGGTGAGCACACATCATGGCTCAGTGAGCAAACAAAATAATGCAACAAACATATGCATGCATTCAATTCATATCTTTGGTCTGGTAAATAAGTTTGCAATATGCTATAGAAAGGATAGGTGGCCAAAGGTTACGTTTATTGATGTCGCACCTCTATACACGAGTGTGTGAAGCCGTCCAAAGGTTACATTTATTGTCGTCCCACATGCACCCACCAAGGACAATGTACACGCAAAGGTTACGTTTATTGTTGTACCCAATGCCCATACCAATACGTAAGCCCCTGCTGGAGAGTGCCCACAAATTGGGCTCACAACTAACCAATCCTAATGCCAATCAGTGTATCCAAGGCCTCACCACAGCATCCCCTAATACCCTACGACAGAGTCAGAGACTACACGGTTCGAGACCACCTCCCCTCATACCCTACGACGTAATAGTTCTGCTAAGGTAATGGCGATACGACGATGTCAGTGGAAAAGACTTGAGTTAGAGATAGAGCTAGAGTGCTGAGGCCCGGCCTATGACACCCCCCTGATACTCGCTCGCATCAAGCACACCAACCACACACATACATTCACATGCCTATTCCTATCATCTTCATCATCATCATGTTATAAACAATAATTTAAATATGCATGAACAGTAATAATAGAAATATTGGATGACATGTGGAATGCACATAACAAGCATACACGCATAGAATTAATCATGGCATTGGACTCAAGAATAAAACAGTTTATTATTAACCAATTCGTTTAGGTCTTGTTTCCTCACCTTTGCTTGATCGTAGATCCACTTTCAAGCTTTTAGAATCAACTAAATATCAATATTATATCACTAGAAGACCTAATCAAGTCGATAGAATTTGATTAGAATTAATTCTGATTTTAAAAAGTATGCTGTTAACTGGGGGTCGATGCCAGGGTCGGAGGTTCCATCGACCCTGGGTGCTACCACCTAGATTCTAGACTTCCCGAACACTGGGGGTCGATTGTTAGGGTCTGGTAGGGTCGATTGGCCATCGACCCCCCGTGCGACCCCCCGTGGGTTTAGTCAATTTTTCATCCTATAGTCCCTTCCTTCGTGTTTGGGTCCTATGGCTTGCTTCTACAATCCATTACATACATGTTCTATGGCTTAAAACCATAGTTTATTCCCCTACATGGTTTCTATGATTTCCCCCATGGTTTTCCATGGAAACCTAACCATGGATGGATGATTTGGGTTTCTCCCAGATCATTCTCTCTTCACTATCTATTCTAAGGTCTGTAGAACTACATGGAGATAGTATCCATACCTGAGAATTAGGCTTGTTTCTCTGAAGCTTTCTCTTTGATCTTCTTCTCCACTTTCCTTCTCTTCTCTTTCTATCAATCCAATTAGGGTTCTAAAAGGAGTGGAAGAGGCTTAGGGACGTCCAATTTATAGAGTAGAAACTCCCAAAATAAGTCCCATTGAGATTAGGAAAGAATCCCCTTGAAATTTGGAAAGTTTCTAATTCACGGTTTCTGTCAGCAGACTGGGGGTCGATGAGGGGGTTGGAGATCCTGTCGACCCCTGGTTCTAAATTGTCCGACCCCTGGTTAAAAACTCAAGGTCTGACTTTTATACTGGGGGGGTCTGACCCTGCCTTGCTTGGTATGCGACCCTCCCCCTTATTTTAGTGTTTTTAGGTCAGTTTAATACTTGGGATCATGATCTCCCTCACGCACTTGATCCATTTGGCTCGACCATGATGGGTAGACCTGGTTCAAGGTGGTAAGACTGGATTAGTTCGATACGGGTCTTACAACTCCCCCCTACTTATAAAAATTTTGTCTTCGAAATTGTACATACCTTCCGAGTCAAATAAATAACGATATTGCTTTCGAATAGCATTCTCTTCTTCCCATGTGATTTCTTCCATATCTCTAGTTCTCTAGGTGACCTTAACATAATAGGTATCACGGCTGCATAGTCCTTGAACCTTCTGACTAGTGATTTCAGTTGGTGCTACTTCAAATGTCAAATCTTCAATCGAATCAGGTAAGTCTATTGTCAAAACGTGCGTCGGATCCTTGGCATACTTCTTCAATAAGGAAATGTGAAATACGTCATGCACACTTGACATAGATGGTGGTAGTGCTAACTGGTAAGCCACATTCCCATGCTTAGCTAGAATCTCATATGGCCCGACATATCTTGGACTTAGTTTCCCTTTCTGTCCGAACCGTCTCAATCCTCGCATAGGCAATACTTTTAAGAATACTTTATCACCTACGACGAACTCAAGGTCTCGCCGTCGGGTATCGACATATTTCTACTGAAGATTCTGAGCTGTTCTCACCCTTTCTTTGATAATGTCGACCACTCGACAAGTCAACAAATTCTAGTCCAACAATACTACGTTCCCCAACTTCATTCCAAAACAAAGGAGTTCCACACTTTCTGCCATACAGTGCTTCATAGGGTGACATCTGTATAGTAGCCTGATAGCTATTATTATAAGCAAACTCAATCAGTGGTAACTTTTCATCCCATGATCCTTTGAAGTCAATTCCACATGCTCGAAGCATATCTTATAGAATCTAAATTGTACGCTCCGACTGTCCATCTGTCTATGGATGGAATGCAGTACTAAACTTCAATGTTGTACCCATAGCCTTTTGCAATCCTTCCCAAAACTTTGAAGTAAATCGTGGATCTCTATCGGACACAATGCTTTCAGGTACACCATGTAATCGCACAATGTTATCCACATACAGCTTAGCTAACCTCTCCAGTGTATACTGAGGTCGTATAGGTATAAATCAAGCTGTTTTAGTCAGGCGGTCTACAATCACCCAAACTACGTCAACTACTCGAGGAGTTTATGGTATTCCCGTGACGAAGTCCATAGTGATGCAGTCCCATTTCCATGCTGGTTCCGGTAACGGCTGTAACAGTCCTGCCGGTCTTTGTCGTTCAGCCTTTACTTTCTGAAAATTTAGGCATTGAGACACGAACATAGCTACATCTGCTTTCATTCCTCTTCACCAATATAATTTCTTTAGATCATGATACATTTTTGTACTTCCAGGATGTATCGAATAGATAGTGGTACGGGCTTCTTTCATCAATTGGTGTGTAATGTACAAGCTTTCTGTTTCGGGTACACATATTCTTCCTTTTTACTTCAATAATTTTTCTTCATCCAAGGTGAACTCAGGGTTAGTTCTACCTTTTTCGATGTCCTTTTGTACCGTTCTTAGGTAAGGGTTTGATTTGATAGCTGTCTTTACTTCATCAACTATATCCGGTATAATCTTCAATGCGGTGAACATATTTGAAAACCGATGAATAAACCCTTGGTTGACTGATCCATCTGGTGCATCTATCACAAACTGCTCATTACTGTGCTTGAATACCTTTCTGGTAGTACATATTGCGGCGATTGTGCTAACCTCTCCCTGAGATTTTATCATTGCCTTTCTACACAACGCATCGGCTACTACATTAGCTTTCCCCGGATGATACTAGATATCACAATCATAGTCATTCAATAGTTCCAGCCATTTTCTTTGTCTCATATTCAGCTCCTTCTGATTAAATAGATAAGTAAGACTTTTATGGTCTGATTTAATCTGAAACTTCTCCCCGTACAGATAATGTCTCCATATTTTGACAGCATGTACTACTGCTGCTAGTTCCAAATCATGAGTGGGGTAGTTCTTTTCATGTGTCTTCAGTTGTCTTGAGGCATAAGCAATTACTTGTTCTCCTTGCATGAGTACACATCCTAATCCCAGTCCTGACACATCGATGTATAAGATAAATGGTTGTCCTAGGATCGGGCTGGTCAAGATTGGAGCTGATATCAATCTAGCCTTCATGGTTTGGAAATTCTTCTCCATTTTTCCGTCCAAACAAACTTCTCGCCCTTTTTATTCAAACTGGTAAGAGGTACGGCAATTCGAGAATAGTCTTCCACAAATCGTCGATAATACCCAGCTAGACCAAGAAAACTTCTAATTTCTGCAACGCTCTTCGGTGCTTCCCACTTTACAATATCCTCGATCTTGCTAGGATCCACTTTAATTCCTTCAATGGATAGTACATGGCCTAGAAATGCGACTTCCTTTAGCCAAAACTCACACTTTGTAAATTTGGCGTAGAGCTTTTTCCTCCGTAGTCATTGTAGAGCGGCGTTTAGATTCTTGATATGAGTTTCTTCGTCTTTGGAGTAGACTAATCTATCATCAATGAATACAATAATCGACGTATCCAACATGTCGTGGAAAACCCGGTTCATAAGTGCCATAAAGGTTGCTGGTGTGTTTGTCAATCCAAAAGACATGACTAAAAATTCATAATGTCCATATCTGGTCCTTAATGCTGTCTTGGGAATATCACCATCTTTAATCTTAAACTGATGG
This sequence comes from Protea cynaroides, assembly GCA_028583415.1. Lineage (NCBI taxonomy): Eukaryota > Viridiplantae > Streptophyta > Magnoliopsida > Proteales > Proteaceae > Protea > Protea cynaroides. The sequence goes on from CM053274.1 coordinate 13,465,091, forward strand.
TAGCCTGACCGAAGATCGATCTTTGAGAACACTTTGGCACCTTGCAATTGATCGAACAGGTCATCGATCTGAGGCAATGGATATCGATTCTTGATTGTCAGTTTATTCAGTTCTCGGTAGTCTATACACAAGCGAACGCTATTGTCCTTCTTCTTCACGAATAATACTGGTGCTCCCCATGGTGATATGCTAGGGCAAGTGTAACCCTTGTCCAGCAGTTCTTGTAGTTGTACTTTCGATTCCTTTAGTTCAGTAGGAGCCATTCGATAAGGTGCTTTCGATACTAGTGCGGCTCCAAGTATAAGATCTATAACAAACTCCGTATCTCGGTCGGGTGGTAATCCTGGTAATTCTTCAGGAAATACGTCTGGATAGTCCCGCACGACATCAATATCTTCCATTCGTGGTGCTTCCTTGGTAAGGTCGACCACAGATACTAAATACCCGACTGTTCCTTTCTCAAGGCACTTCTTAGCCTTTAGCGCCGAAAGTATGAGCTTTCGTTTACGGGGAAGTTTAGTTCCCAAAAAATTGATGTAAGACCCGTATCAAACTAACCCAGTCTTACCACCTTGAACCAGATCCACCCATCTTGGTCAAACCAAACGGATCAAGTGCGTGAAGTAGATCACGATCCCAGGTTTTAAACTGACCCAAAAACACTACAAATAGGGGGAGGGTCGCATACCCAGCAAGGGAGGGTCGGAACCCCCCAGTATAAAAGTCAGACTCCCAATTTTATACTGGGGGTTGGACATTTTAAGAACCAGGGGTCGACAGGATCTCCGACCCCCCCATCGAGCCCCGGTAATCGGTAAAAACAGCACGAACCGAGAATTAGGAAACTTTCCTAATTTCAATGGGATTCCTTCCTAATCTCAATGGGACTTATTTTGGGAGTTTCTACTCTATAAATAGGACGTCCCTAAGCCTCTTTCACTCCTTTTAGAACCCTAATTGGATTGAGAGAAAGAGAAGAGAAGGAGAAGAGAAAGAGAAGAGAAGGAAAGTGGAGAAGAAGATTAAGGAGAAGGCTTCAGAAAAACAAGACTAATTCTTAGGTACGGATACTATCCCCATGAAATTCTACAGACCTTAGGATAGATAGAGAAGAGGGAATGATCTTGGAGAAACCCAAATCATCCACCCATGGATAGGTTTTCATGGAAAACCATGGGGAAAATCATGAAAGCCATCTAAGTGAATGAACCACGGTTCTAGGCCATAGAACATGTGTGGAATGGACTGTAGAAGCAAACCATAGGACCCCAACACACGAAGAATGGACTGTAGGATGAAAAATTGACTAAACCCACAGGGGATCGCACGGGAGGTCGATGGCCAATCGACCCTACCAGACCCTGATCATCGACCCCCAGTATTCGGGAAGCCCAGAATAGGGGTGGTTGCACCCAGGGTCGATGAAACCTCTGACCCTAGCATCGACCCCCAGTTAACAGCATGCTTTTTAAAATCAGAATTAATTCTAATTAAATTCTATTGACTTGGTTAGGACTTCTAGTGATATAATATCGATATATAGTTGATTCTTAAAGCTTGAAAGAGGATCTACGATCAAGTAAAGGTACGGGAACAAGACCTAAACTAATTGGTTAATAATAAACTGTTTTTATTCTTGACTCCAATGCCATGAATGATTTTAGGAGTGTATCATTGTTATGTGCATTCAACATGTCATCCAATATTTCTATTATTACTGTTCATGCTTATTTATTTATTGTTTATGATAATGATGATGATGATGATGATAGGAATAGGCATGTAGATGTATGTGTGTGGTTGGTGTGCTTGATGTGAGCGAGTATCAGGGGGAGGTGTCATAGGGGGGGCCTCAGCACTCTAGCTCTATCTCTAACTCAAGTCTTGTCCACTGACATCGTCGTATCACCATTACCTTAGCAGAACTATTATGTCATAGGGTATGAGGGGAGGTGGTCTCGGACCGTGTAGTCTCTGACTCTGTCGGGGGGCCTTAGCCCTATCTTTATGGACGTATTGAGGGATGCTGGGGTGAGGCCTTGGATACAATGATTGGAATTGTAGTACGTACATGAAAATTTCGAGACGAAATTTCTTTTAAGGGTGGTGGAGTTGTTAGACCCGCACTTTGAAAACCCGGTCTAACCTTGGTTTTGTGTCGTGACAGGTCTTCCGATCATCACCGGGCCAGACGGGGCAAGCGGATAACAAACAGGTACGAAATCGGACCGAAGTCGACCAATTATACCTGATTTTAGGTATACCGGTCGATGGTACCGGTCTTGGTACCGGTCGACCGGTATGGCCTGTACAGCTATGTGCGGGAATTTAAAAATTGGTCTCTGCGGGTCCCGCTTTCCTGATTTCGAATCCTAGAAGTTTCCTAATCCTAGTAGGGTTACTAAACCCTATTTCTAGCCTATAAATACACCCTTAACCCTCCTCAAATCCTTTCCATTATCTCTCGCAAACCCTAGAGAAGAGAAAGAGGTGGAAAAGGAGAAGGAGCTAGGAGGAAGAAGAAGGAGCCGCCATTACTGTTTGACGAAGCTCTCATTACGCCTGTCAACGGTAAGTGTTTGAATCCCTCTTCTTACCCTATGTTAGTTGTGTGGGTGGATCAATACCATGCAAAGTAGGTATTGATCTAAAACCCTAAATTGGCCAATAAACCCTAAGTTGCCGTCAAACCCTAGATTCGAGTTTCGAGATGATATTCATCGAAACGAGACTTGAATGAGTTGGGGATAACTCTAACTCAAAGCCTAGACTTAGAATGGATAGGAGAAACCCTGAAAATCCATGGAGGATGATCGTCGACAGTCGAAAAATTCATGTATGGTCTTTCGGAGACATACCGGTCGACTATACCGGGTGCACATAGTGCGACCGATATGTGCGACCGCTATCTCTCGGGAGGTTGTCTGTGGGGGACCGGCTGACCATACCGGTCGCCAGTCTTTCCCACAGAGCTGCGACCGGTATATTGCCACCGGTCAGCTCTGTGAGGATATTTGTAACCCTGTTGGTTTCCGACCAACATGAAACCCTAAACAATATATTCTAATGAAACCCTAATAATATTGTAGGACTTTGTGACTTATCGTTTGGATCTTGCGACATGGAGCAAGTGATCGAACGAGCGTCAGGTAAGGGAATCTGACCTAAACCTAATAATTAATGGACAATAAATCGTTGTTAATCATTGAATATCTATGATGTGATGTTTGTGCATATTCACATGCCATCCTTTACTTTCAGCTATTATTACTGTTCATGCATTGATAGGATGTGATTGTTAGGCATGTGATTGTTTTCGTTGGTGTGTGGAGTGGGGCATGGGCCTGGGATCGCTCTTCACACTGGCACCTTTTTGTAGTATTCTGTCTTAACATGCTTGGTACGGGTGGGGTATCAGGGGAAGGTTGTGGTATGGTGGTCTCCGATATTGATGTTGTCCCGGCCATTGTTATGTGGTACTGTGGATTCCAAGTCGACGCTAGCTTGTCCACGATGCTTTAGCCCTATCTCTATGCCGTAGGGAGTTATGTTGGGATAGGGTCTACCTGCGTATTGTTTCTATCCTAGTGGGTTAGTTGTGGATAGGGTATCAGGGGGAGGTGAGGTATTGTGGTCTCCGTCCCGGCCTGCACGCTCTAGCTCTGTCTCTATGCCGTAGACGGCTGTGCTGGGATAGAGCATACATTGTTGACATATAGGATTGGTTAGTTGCGAGCCCAGTTTGCGAGCCCTGGCCAGTAGGGGCTTAGGTACTGGTATGGGTAAAGTATCAGGGGAGGTGCGGGTATACCTTAGCTCTATCTCTATTCCATGATGGGTGCATGTGGGTTGGTGGTAGTGTGATCTACTGTGCGATGCCACAGACTCTTGTATAGAGGTGCGGGGGCCACCAAACCTTTCTATAGCACATTGCGAACTTAAAACCAGACCACAGCATAAAATGATTGTTACTCATGCATAATCTTGTGAAACTGTCTGATTGTCTTACTGAGCTGTGTTGTGAGCTCACCCTTTGTATATACATTGTTTTTAGATGTTGATGCAGGTTACACTGTGGACGACTATGTGAACGCTCCAGCGTACGGTGGTGTAGCTGCTTTGGATGTACAAGCAGGGGAGGACTAGCATGACGCTTCATGCGAGTGCCCTTTCTACGTGTACCTGTGATGGATTTTTATTTATTGTTTCAGTTATTTTTGCTTGGTATTAAGGGATGTAAAAGATTATTATTTTATGTGTTTGAATTTGAATAATGGGATATTTATTTAAATTATCAATAGATACTCAGTTCATTCTATTTAAAGTCTTCCGCTGTATATTTATATTCTAATTGTGGTTATGTGTAATGGTTTGTATGGGTGGACACGGCCTATTCGAGATCCTGGTGTGAATCGTTGGTTCAATGACGGTTCACTCACACCATTCTGGTTGGATCAGAATTGGGGTGTAACAGGCATTAGGATTGGTTAGTTGCGAGCCCAGTTTGTGAGCCTCGCCAGCAGGGGCTTATGTGTTGGTATGGGCAACGGGTACAGCAATAAACGTGACCATTGTGTATACATTGTCCATTGTTGGGTGCATGTGAGTCGGCAATAAACGTTACCTTTGGACGGCTTCACACATTTGTGTATAGAGGTGCGGCGTCAATAAACGTGATCTTTGGCCACCTATCCTTTCTATAGCACATTGCAAACTTATTTACCAGACCAAAGATATAAATTGAATGCATGCTTATGTTTGTTGCATTGTTTTGTTTGCTCATTGAGCCATGATGTGTGCTCACCCTCTCGACGTCAAATATTTTTAGTTGATGATGCAGGTACCACAGTTGCAGATTATATGAATGATTCGGTGTATGCGCGTGTTGCTGCAATGGAGGCTGAAGACTCAGAGGATACGCATGACCCCTCATGCGAGTGCAACTCATGCGTGTTCTATTAGGATTTTATTTGGATTTATAAAAGATGTAATTGATATTTTATTTATTTATGTCTCAGTTGATACAACAATAATTTGATATTTTTAATTATGATTATTAAATTTAGAATGCTCAGTTCATTTACTATAAAACTTCCGCTATTGTGTATTTATTCTGATTATGGTTGTGGATGTGCATGGTTTTATTTTTAATGGATACCGCCTATTAGAGATCCTGGTTGAACCGTTGGTTTATAGCGGTTCATCACACCGTTCTGAATGGTGCCGAAATGGGGTATGACAACTTGATTTCAGAGCATCTCAGGCTTTATCTATGAAACCATATACTTTCACAAAAAGGGTGTGAACTGAGATAGGATAAAAATATAAAAGACATAATAATACCATACCATAAGCATCTGTGTTGTTTGAGACTAAACTGAAAAAGAATAATGCATCTATTAAATGAGAAACAAATATATATACAACCAGAAGGAAGAACAAACATTTATATATATAATTAAAGCAGAGTACTGTCCACAGTCCGGACAGTTCCTCTAAACTACAAAAAAAAAAAGAGTACAGCTGGAGGTGATGGGGGATGTGGTGCCTCATGGTCTCTATCATAGTCCTCAGCGTAGACCCTGGTCAACCAAGCTAGCTGAGTCTGGCTCGTCTGGAGACTAGCTGTGAGATCAGCCACCCGCTGGTCAGTCATATGCTGAGCCTCTATAAGCTCTCCCATCCTCAGGTCAGACATACGCTGAGCCTCTCGTATCTCGTGTAATATCCTCATCATGTCATCAGATGGAGTATACGAAGGACCAATTGCATGCGAAGGACCAGCTGAAGAAGACGGAACAGCTCCAGTAGCATGAGTAGGTGATGGAGGTGGTATGACATCTACATCCATGTACAACCGATCGTCATCATTCCCAGGGACCCCTGCTCCAGCGGCTGCTGCTACGGCCTCCACATCAGCCATCTCCACTCGAGTGCGAGGGTGCACCATGTTCTCTCCTCATCAGTGACCTGGGCATCCCGCATGCCCATCTTGCAAATAGCCAAGGCTTTACCGCTGCGACCAAGACTATCCCCGTAGTTCAACAGCAACAGAAGCCAATTACTGAAAGGATAAAATGTTTTAACTGCAGCCAAGTGGGACATATAGCAAGGGAATGTCCTAAGCCCAAGAAGCAGCTACATCAAGGACGAGTTTACGCGGTTACATCCGAGGATGCTGCCGCATCGCCTGATGTGGTTACAGGTATGACTTACATTTTGTTAGTTGTATTACATTGTATGAGCATGTAAACTAAACCAAAACAAATCATAGGTATCGTACCTATTAATGGCATTCCTGCCAGAGTACTCTTTGATTCAGGAGCTACTCATTCCTTTATATCAGTGACGTTTGGAAAGAAGTTAAATCTACCCCTTAAATCCTTAGACTACAAACTACTTGTACGATCACCTATGGGATTAGAAGTGGAGTTAAAAAAGGTTATGGACCATGTCCAGTTCTTATTGATGAAAAGGCCTTGGATGCAACCTTGATCCAACTTGAGATGACAGACTTTGACGTAATCTTGGGAATGGACTGGTTAGTTCGGCATTCTTCAAACCTATTATGTGCCGAAAAGAAGCTGACATTTAAAGACAACGAAGGAGCCGAGTTCAGTTTTACAGGAACGAAACTTCCCCGAAAACAAAAGCTCATACTCTCGGCGCTAAAGGCTAAGAAGTGCCTTGAGAAAGGAGCAGTCGGTTATTTTGTATCTGTGGTTGACAATACCAAGCAAGCACCACGAATGGAAGATATTGATGTCGTGCATGACTATCCAGACGTATTTCTTGAAGAATTACCAGGATTACCACCCGACCGAGCTACAGAGTTCGTTATAGATCTTATACCTGGAGCCACACCAGTATCGAAAGCACCTTATCGAATGGCTCCTACTAAATTGAAGAAATTAAAAGTACAACTACAGGAACTGCTGGACAAGGGTTACATTCACCCTAGCTTATCACCATGGGGAGCACCAGTATTATTCGTGAAGAAAAAGGACGGTAGCGTTCGCTTGTGTATAGACTACCGAGAACTGAATAAACTGACAATCAAGAATCGATATCCATTGCCTCGGATCCATGATCTGTTTGATCAGTTGCAAGGTGCCAAAGTGTTCTCAAAGATTGATCTTCGGTCAGACTACCATCAGCTGAAGATTAAGGATGGTGATATCCCCAAGACAGCATTTAGGACCAGATATGGACATTATGAATTTTTGGTAATGTCTTTTGGGTTGACAGACGCACCAACAACCTTTATGGAACTTATGAACTGGGTTTTCCACGATATGTTAGATACATCGGTTATTGTATTCATTGATGATATATTAGTCTACTCCAAAGACGAGGAAACTCATGTCAAGAATGTAAACGCCGCTCTGCATCGACTACGAAGGGAAAAGCTCTACGCCAAATTTATAAGGTGTGAGTTTTGGCTAAAGGAAGTCACATTTCTAGACCATGTAGTATCTACGGAAGGAATTAAAGTGGATCCCAGCAAGATCGAGGCTATTGTAAAGTGGGAAGCACCGAAAAGCGTTGCAGAACTTAGAAGTTTTCTGGGTCTAGTTGGGTATTATCGACGATTTGTGAAAGACTATTCCCGAATTGCCATACCTCTTACCAGTTTGACTAAGAAGGGCGAGAAGTTTGTCTGGACGGACAAATGCGAGAAGAGTTTCCAAACCTTGAAAGCTAGATTGATATCAGCTCCAATCTTGACCATCTCGATTCCAGGACATCCATTTATCTTGTACACTGATGCGTCAGGACTGGGATTATGATGTGTACTTATGCAAGGAGAACAAGTAATTGCATATGCCTCAAGACAACTGAAGACACATGAAAAGAACTACCCCACTCATGATTTGGAACTAGCGGCAGTAGTACATGCTGTCAAAATATGGAGACATTATCTGTACGGGGAGAAGTTTCAGTTTAAATCAGACAATAAAAGTCTTACTTATCTATTTAACTAGAAGGAGCTGAATATGAGACAAAGAAGATTGCTGGAACTATTGAAAGACTATGATTGTGATATCCAGTATCAACCAGGGAAAGTTAATGTAGTAGCCGATGCGTTGAGCAGAAAGACAATGATAAAATCTCAGGGAGAGGTTAGCACAACTACCGCAATGTGTACTACCAGAAAGGTATTCAAGCACGGTAACGAGTAGTTTGTGATAGATGCACCAGATGGATCAGCCCACCAAGGGTTTATTCATCGATTTTCTAATATGTTCGCCGTATTGAAAATTATACCAGATATAGTTGATGAAGTGAAGACAGCTATCAAATCAAACCCTTACCTAAGAACGGTACAAGAAGACATCGAAAAAGGTAGAACTAACCCTGACTTCACCTTGGACAAAGAAAAGGTTTTGAAGTACAAAGGAAGAATATGTGTACCCGAAAAAGAAAGTGTAGACATTAGACACCGATTGATGAAAGAAGCCCATACCACCATCTATTCGATACATCCTGGAAGTACTAAGATGTATCATGATCTAAAGAAACTATATTGGTGGAGAGGAATGAAAGCAGATGTAGCTAAGTTCGTGTCTCAATGCCTAAATTGTCAGAAAGTAAAGGCTGAACGACAAAGACTGGCAGGACTGTTACAGCCGTTATCGGAACCAGTATGGAAATGGGACTGCATCACTATGGACTTCGTCACAGGATTACCACTAACTCCTCGAGTAGTTGACGCAGTTTGGGTGATTGTAGACCGCCTGACTAAAACAGCTCGCTTTATACCTATACGACCCTAGTATACACTGGAGAGGTTAGCTAAGCTGTATGTGGATAACATTGTGCGATTACACGGTGTACCTGAAAGTATTGTGTCCGATAGAGATCCATGATTTACTTCAATGTTTTGGGAAGGATTGCAAAAGGCTATGGGTACAACATTGAAGTTTAGTAATGCATTCCATCCACAGACAGATGGATAGTCGGAGCGTACAATTCAGATTCTACAAGATATGCTTCGAGCATGTGTAATTGACTTCAAAGGATCATGGGATGAAAAGTTACCACTGATTGAGTTCGCTTATAATAATAGCTATTAGGCTACTATACAGATGTCACCGTATGAAGCACTGTATGGCAGAAAGTGTCGAACTCCTTTGTTTTGGAACGAAGTCGGGGAACGTAGTATTGTTGGACCGGAATTTGTTGAAGAGACTTGTCGAGTGGTCGTCATTATCAAAGAAAGAGTGAGAACAGCTCAGAATCGTCAAAAGTTGTATGCCGATACCCGACGCCGAGACCTTGAGTTCATCGTGGGTGATAAAGTATTCTTAAAAGTATCGCCTATGCGAGGATTGAAACGGTTCGGACAGAAAGGGAAATTAAGTCCAAGATATGTCAAGCCATATGAGATTCTAGCTAAGCGTGGGAAAGTGGCTTACCAGTTACTAAGTGTGCATGACGTATTTCACATTTCCTTATTGAAGAAGTATGTCAAGGATCCAACACACGTTTTGACAATAGACTTACCTGATTTGAGTGATGATTTGACATTTGAAGTAACACCATTTGAAATCACCAGCCGAAAGGTTCAACGGCTACGCAACCAAGATATCTATTATGTTAAGGTCACCTGGAAAGGTAGAGACATGGAAGAAATTACATGGGAAGAAGAGAATGCTATGCGAAAGCAATACCCTCACTTATTCGACTCAGAAGGTATGTACAATTTTGATGATGAAATTTTTATAAGTAGGGGGAGTTGTAAGACCCGTATCGAACTAACCCGGTCTTACCACCTTGAACCAGGTCTACCCATCATGGTCAAACCAAACGGATCAAGTGCGTGAAGGAGATCACAATCCCAGGTATTAAACTGAGCCAAAAATACTAAAAATAGGGGGAGGGTAGCATACCCAGCAAGGGAGGGTCAGAACCCCCGAATATAAAAGTCAGACCCCCAGTTTTATACCGGGGGTCGGACATTTTAAGAACCAGGGGTCGATATGATCTCCGACCCCCCCATCGACCACCGGTAATCGGTAAAAATAGCACGAACCAAAAATTAGGAAACTTTCCTAATTTCAATGAGATTCCTTCCTAATCTCAATGGGACTTATTTTGGGAGTTTTTACTCTATAAATAAGACATCCCTAAGCCTCTTTCACTCCTTTTAGAACCCTAATTGGATTGAGAGAAAGATAAGAGATGGAGAGGAGAAAGAGAAGAGAAGGAAAGTAGAGAAGAAGATTAAGGAGAAGGCTTCAGAGAAACAAGCCTAATTCTCAGGTATGGATACTGTCACACCCCAATTCCGCACTATTCGGAATGGTGTGATGAACCGCTAATAAACTAATGGTTCAACCAGGATCTCGAGTAGGCTATATCCGTGTTATCTAAACTCCATACATCCATAATCATAATCAGAGTAAATACACAATAGTGGAAGTCTTCTAAAATGAACTGAGAATCTATGTTATATTAATATTTGAATAGCAAATTATTCTGTGTCAACTGACACATAAATATTTATATACCAAATACATGTCTTTAATAAATCCAAATAAATAAACCAAAAATCTAATCGAATACACATGAGTGCACTCGCAAGAGACATCATGTGTATCCACTTCATCTTCAGCTACCATTGCTGCAACGTTCTCGTACTCTGGAGCATTTACATAGTCTTCAACGGTAAAACCTGCATCATCAACTAAAAAATATTCGACGTCGAGGGGTGAGCACACATCATGGCTCAGTGAACAAACAAAACAATGCAACAATACATATGCATGCAGTCAAATCATATCTTTGGTCTGGTTTATAGTTTGCACTGTGCTATAGAAAGGATAGGTGGCCGCCGCACCTCTATACACGAGTGTGTGGAAATACCCAATGAAAACGGCACCGTCGCCCCATAAGCACCCAGAATGGCATAATATACACCCCATGAAGAACGGTCATGGCTGTACCCGGTTGATACCATACCAACAAATAAACCCCTGCTGGCTAGGGTTGCATACTGGGCTCACAACTAACCAATCCTAATGCCAAAAAGTGTATCCAAGGCCTCACCCCAGCATCCCTCAGAACATCCATAGAGATAGAGCTAAGGCCCCCCCGATAGAGTCAGAGACTACAAAGACCGAGACCACCTCACCTGATACTCTACGACATAATAGTTCTGCTAAGGTAATGGCGATACGACGACATCAATGGACATGACTTGAGTAGACAATGGCACAATATACACCCCATGAAGAACCGTCATGGTTGTACCGGTTGATAGCATTCCTACCCGCACCATATACATTGGCCAAACACAAACATTCACATGCCTATTCCTATCATCATCATCATCATCATGTTATAACAGTAAAATAAATATGCATGAACAAATAATAAAAATATTGGATGACATGTTGAATGCACATACAAGCATACATGCATAGAATCAATATGGCATTGGACTTAAGAAATAAAACAGTTTATTATTAACCAGTTAGTTTAGGTCTTGTTCCCTCACCTTAGCTTGTTAATAGATCCTCTTCCAAGCTTTAGAATCACCTTTATGATGTTATTATATTGCTAGAAGACCTAACAAAGTCGATAGAATTTAATTATAATTAATTCAGAATTTTAAAACTATTCTGTTAATTGAGGGTCGGAGGTAGGGTCAGAGTCATAATCGACCCTGGGTGCGACCCTCCCCAATCTGGACTTCCCGAATACTGAGGGTCGATCCTCAGGATCACCTAGGGTCGGATGGTCGTCGACCCTCTGTGCGACCCTCAGTGGATCTTGGCCAATTTCTCTCCTTTTAGTCCATTCTTTGTGTTTGGGGTCCTATGGCTTTCTCCTACAGTTCATTCAATATTCATTCCATGGTCTTGAACCATGAATCATCTACCTATATAGCTTTTACGTAATCTCCCATAGTTTTCTATGAAAACCTAACCATGGGTCGATGGTTTGGGTTTCTCGGAGATCATACTCTCATCATTATCTAACCAAAGGTCTGTAGAATCTTATGGAATTAGTATCCATACCTGAGAAGAATATTCCTTCTCTATAACTCTTCTCGTTTTGACTAAATTCTCTTCCTTGCTTCTCTTCTTCTTCCCTTCCTTCTCTTCTCTTTCTCTCAATTCAATTAGGGTTGTGAAAGGAGTGAAAGAGGCTTAGGAATGTCCTTTAAATAGAGTAGGAACATCCTAAAATAAATCCCTTTGAAATTAGGAAAGAATCTAAATCGAAAATTAGGAAATTTCCTAATTTCAGTTTCGACGGCAACTGAGGGTCGTTGGGAGGGTCAATGATCCCGTCGACCCTAGGTTTCTAAGTTGTCCGACACTCCCTTTAAAACTGAGGGTCTGACTTTCTGTCTTGGGGGGTCCGACCCTCCTTAGCTGGGTATGCGACCCTTCCACTAATATAAGTGTTTTTGGGTCGATTTAATACCTGGGATCTCGATCTCCTTCACACCCTTGGTCCATTTGACTCGACCATGATGGGTAAACCTTGTTCAAGGTGATAAGACCGGGTTAGATTGACACGGGTCTTACAACTCCCCCTACTTATAAAAATTTTGTCCTCGAAATTGTACGTACCTTCTGAATCAAATAAGTGAGGGTATTGCTTTCGCATAATATTTTCTTCTTCCCATCTAACTTCTTCCATGTATCTACTTTTTCATGTGACCTTAACATAATAGATATCTCGATTGTGCAGACGTTGACCCTTTCGACTGGTGATTTCTGTTGGTGTTACTTCAAATTTCAAATCATCAGTCAATTCTGGTAAATCTACTGTCAAAACATGCGTTGGATCCTTGACATACTTCTTCAATAGAGAAATGTGAAATACGTTATACACACTTGACATAGATGGTGGTAGTGCTAACTGATAAACCACTTTCCCACGCTTAGCTAGAATCTCAAACGGCCCGATATATCTTGGACTTAGTTTCCCTTTCTTTCCAAACATTTTCAATCCTCGCATAGGCGATACCTTCAAAAATACTTTATCACCTACAGCGAACTCCAGATCTCTGAGTCGAGTATCTGCATATTGCTTCTGACGGTTCTGAGCTGTTCTCACTCTTTCCATGATAATGTCGACCACTCGACAAGTCTCTTCAACAAATTCTGGTCCAACAATACTACATTCTCCAACTTCATTCCAAAACAAAGGAGTTCGACCTGCCATATAGTGCTTCATAAGGTGACATCTGTATAGTAGCCTGATAGCTATTGTTATAAGCGAACTCGATCAGTGGTAACTTTTCATCCCATGATCCTTTAAAATCAATTACACATGCTAGTAGCATATCTTCTAGAATCTGGATTGTACGCTATGACTGTCCGTCTGTCTGTGGGTGGAATGCAGTACTGAACTTCAATGTTGTACCCATAGCCTTTTGCAATCCTTCCCAAAACTTGGAAGTAAATCGTGGGTCTCTATCTAATACAATGCTCTCTGGTACACCGTGTAATCGAACGATATTATCCACATACAGCTTTGCTAACCTTTCTAGAGTATACTGAGGTCGTATAGGTATGAAGCGAGCTGTTTTAGTTAGACGGTCTACAATCACCCAAACTGCATCAACTACTCGAGGAGTCAGTGGTAATCCCGTGACGAAGTCCACAGTGATGCAGTCCCATTTCCATGCTGGTTCCGGTAATGGCTGTAACAGTCATGCGGGTCTTTGTCGTTTAGCCTTTACTTTCTGACAATTTAGGCATTGAGACACGAACTTAGCTACCTCTGCTTTCATTCCTCTCCACCAATACAGTTTCTTTAAGTCATGATATATTTTTGTACTTCCTGGATGTATCGAATAGATGGTGGTATGGGCTTCTTTCATCAGTCGGTGTCTAATGTCCACACTTTCTATTTCAGGTACACATATTCTTCCTTTGTATTTCAGTACTTTCTCTTCATCCAAGGTGAACTCAGGATTAGTCCTACCTTTCTCGATATCTTCTTGTACTGTTCTCAGATAAGGATCTGATTTGATAGCTGTCTTCAATTCATCCATTATATTCGGTATAATTTTTAATGCATGAATGTATTTGAAAATTGATGAATAAACCCTTGGTTGGCTGATTCATCTGTTGAATCTATCACGTACTGCTCGTTGCCGTGAGTGAATACCATTTCGGTGGTACACATTGCTGCAATTGTACTAACCTCTCCCTGTAATTTTATCATCGCCTTTCTGCTTAACGCATCCACTACTACATTCGCTTTTCACGGTGATACTGGATATCGCAATCATAGTCTTTCAATAGTTCCAGCCATCTTCTTTGTCTCATATTCAACTCCTTCTGATTAAATAAATAAGTAAGACTTTTATGGTCCGACTTAATCTGGAACTTCCCTCCGTATAGGTAATGTCTCCATATCTTGACAGCATGTACTACTGCTGCTAACTCTAAATCATGAGTGGGATAATTTTTCTCATGCGTCTTCAACTGTCTCGAGGCATAAGCAATTACTTGTTCTCCTTGCATAAGCACACATCCTAATCCCAGTCCTGACGCATCAGTGTATAAGGTAAATGTCTGTCCTGGAACAGGAATAGTCAAAATCGGAGCGGATATCAATCTGGTCTTCAATGTTTGGAAACTCTTCTCACATTTATCCGTCCACACAAACTTTTCACCTTTCTTAGTCCGACTGGTGAGAGGTATGGCAATCCGGGAATAGTCTTCCATAAATCTCCTATAATAACCAGCGAGACCCAGAAAACTTCTAATTTCTGAAACGCTCTTTGGTGCTTCCCACTTTACAATAGCCTTGATCTTGCTGGGGTCCACTTTGATACCTTCTGCGGATACTACATGGCCTAGGAAGGCGACTTCACTTAGCCAAAACTCACACTTGGTAAATTTGGCATATAACTTCTCTTTCCTTAAACGCTGTAGGGCGGCATTTAGGTTCTTGATATGGGTTTCTTTGTCCTTGGAATATACCAATATATCATCAATAAATACTATAACTAATGTATCCAACATGTCGTGGAAAACCGGTTCATAAGTTCCATGAAAGTTGCTGGTGCGTTTGTTAATCCGAAAGACATGACCAAGAACTCATAATGTCCGTATCTGGTCCTGAAAGCTGTCTTAGGAATATCACCTTCTTTAATCTTCAACTGATGATAGCCTGATTGAAGATCGATCTTAGAAAATACCTTTGCTCCTTGCAACTGATCGAACAATTCATCGATTCGAGGTAGTGGATATCGATTTTTGATTGTCAGTTTGTTTAACTCCCGATAGTCGATACATAATCGAACGCTACCGTCCTTCTTCTTTACGAATAATACCGGTGCTCCCATGGTGATATACTGGGTCGAATATAACCCTTGTCTAGCAGTTCCTATAGTTGCACTTTCAATTCCTTTAGTTCTGTAGGAGCCATTCTATAAGGTGCTTTTGATACTGGTGCGGCTCCCGGTATAAGATCTATTACAAACTTTGTGACTCGGTCGGGTGGTAATCCTTGTAATTCTTCAGGAAAAACGTCGGGATAGTCTCACACGACATCAATATCTTCCATTCGTGGTGCTTCCTTGGTTAGGTCGACCACCAATACCAAATACCCGACTGCCCACTTTTCAAGGCACTTCTTAGCTTTCAGTGCTGAGAGTATAAGCTTGCTTTTACGGGGAAGTTTGGTTCCCAAAAAACTGAATTCTGCTCCTTCTTTGTCTTTGAATGTTAGCTTCTTTTTGGCGCATAATAGGTTTGCAGAATGCCGAGCTAACTAGTCCATTCCAAGTTGACGTCAAAGTCTGCCATCTCAAGTTGTATCAAAGTTGCATCTAAGGTTTTCTCGCCAATGAAAACTAGACATGGTCCATAACCCTTCTCTAATTCCACTTCTAACCCCATCGGTGATCGTGCAAGTAATTTGTAGTCTAATATTTTGATGGATAAATTTAGCTTCTTTCCGAATAACACAGATATAAAGGAATGAGTAGCTCCTGAATCAAAGAGTACTCTGGCAGATACGCCATTTATAGGTACGATACCTATGATTTATTTACTTAGTCTACATGCTCACACAACATAATTGAAATTTAAAAGGTTCCAGTTATACCTGTGACCACATCGGGCGATGCAACAGCATCCTCTGATGTCATAGCATATACTCGTCCTTGATGTAATTTCTTCTTGGGCTTAGGGCACTCCCTCGCCATATGTCCCGTTTGGCTACAGTTAAAACATCTCGGACCTTCAGAATTTGGCTTTGGTTGCTGTTGATTTATTGGGGTAGTCTTGGATGCAGCAGTAAAGCCTTGAGCGCGGAAGGATTTTAATGTCTTGTTGTTCCCTCCATTGTAAGTATTTCCAGCTGGCCTTTTCATACCTCTGTTCTGGGTAAAATAACTCTCCTTCTGGCTCGATTCTATAACTCGAGCAATTTGGACAGCTTCATTATATATCTTCTTTTCCAATCCCAGAATGTGCTCTCTGATGCTTCCTCTAAGTCCCGTGACAAACCTATGGGTCTTAGTGTCTTCTTCCAGCATGCTGAGTGGTGCAAAGAAATACAACTCTTCGTAACGCTGTTGATATGCATCCACTGACATTTGTCCCTGATATAAACTCAGGAATTTCTTCTCCATTGAAACTCTGAAGCTTCGGGGAAAGTACTTCTCGAAGAACGCTTCCTTATATATGGCCCACGTCAATTGGGCGTGCTTGGTCAGTAGGTAAGCCCTAGTAGATTTCCACCAATGATGTGCATCACCCTTTAGCGCATGAAGGTGGCACATAGTACTTTTTCTTCTTCCATGATAGTCATCATGAGGAAGTTTCTCTCCATCTCGTCGATCCAATGTGCTGGCCATAACGGATCCGATGGTTTACCGTTAAATTCCTTGGGCTTCATCTTCAGAAATCTCTCAACCAGTCGAGAGTGATCCAGCTGATTTTAAGGGTATGCCACAAACATGGGTTGTGGATACTGATGGTTAACCTGAGCTGCTTCCCGTCCTGGTACTGGAATCTGTGCAGCTGGTGGTTGAGGTATTTGAGGTGCTGGGAGATTACCCACTGGTGCTGCACTGGCTTGTCCCATCTGCATGGGTGTAGCATGACCGGCTTGGAACATAATTCCCATTGCAACTTTCATTTGGGCCTGTGCATGTTGCATCTGTTGCAGCTGCTGTGCTAAATTCATTACCACCGTTGCCAGCTTTGGTTGTGGAGGTGGCAAATTTGTAGGATTTGCCTGATCTGGATTTCCTGGTACATATATTATCTCCTGGCTAGTTTCCTCCACAGGTGGTGGTAGTGGATCTGCATTTTGGCTCTGTCTGGTTACTCTACGTCCAGACATAATTTCGTTTGAGATTGGTGGTGCTTGAGAAATCATCAAAATAGATGAGAAATCATTGATACTTCATGTAGGCACCCTAACCGATGTAAATTTTCAAATTGCAGCTCATTTTATAAAAGAAATACTGTCTTTTCTATGCAGGGTCGATGGTGGGGGTCGATGGTATGTCCGACCCTTAGTATCCGACCCTGGGAATGAGCTGTTCTTCTCGAGAGCTGAGGGTCGATGTGAGGGTCGATGGATATCTGACCCTTAGTATCCGACCCTGGGTTTTCTGTTAGATTCCTGGGAGCCGAGGGTCGATGGTAGGGTCGATCCGAGGGTCGATTGTCCTGGTCGAATTGTCCGACCCTCAGACCAAAAATCAGACTTTTAAAATCCGATTTTAGGTTCATTCTCTGTTATTTCCCTCCCGTTTTGACTCGTCACTCACCTCTGAGTTGCTACAGTGCCACTCCACTATTTTGGTCATTTGGGATCCAGGTTTCAACATCAACATCATCCCTACAGGTATGTTTTCTCATTTTTACCTGTTTTTAGGTTTCCATTTCTAGGTTTTAGTCCAATTAACCCGAAATTTTCAAATTAAACTTTTCCAACCGTAAAAATTCGATTTTTATTGGGGGCTTTTGTTATTGGTTTCTCAAGGAACGAAAGCCCTAAAAAACTTTTGAGTTTCGTCGGTTGGTTATCGAGAAACTTAGATTTTTGCTCTTTTGCCCTAATTTGTCAAAATTTTTGATTTCTTGAAATTTCTTCAAATTGGACCTCATTAGTTAAAATTTCCTACTGTACGTGTGTTGCATGATACGTTAGAACCTACGTAAGTCCTCCTGCCTACATGTATGGGTGACAAGTGAGGCCTTTGGGCCACTTACGTCGTTATAATGTCGAATTTCAGATTTTTATCCTATTAACTCATTATCTGTTTTTCTTTGCAGATACCATGGCTAGTACTAAGGTACCCAGAGTTCGTGATCCACTTCGCTTCCGCTCTAATGAAGCCGAGGCACAGTATGCCTACTACACTCGTAAGAAGGTAGAGGGTGGTCGTTTGGTGAACTTGGCTGAGCTAGCCCTGTTCAATGTGGAGAGAGCATTTAATGATATGGGGTGGCTCCCTGTCATCACTTACGACGCGTGCACATGCCCGGATTTAGTGCGACAGTTCTATTGTAATCTCCAGGTGGTGGGGGATTACAATGATGTGGATAGGGGTCACGAGCTACGGATCACTAGCTATGTCAAGGGAGTGAACATTTCATTTGACTATCGACAGCTGGCCGATCTACTGGGCATTCCCTATGATGGCCCTGTTTGCAAGATGGGCATCCTGCATGCCCAAGTTAGTGACGAGGAGAGGAACAAAATGGTGCGCCCTCACATTCGCATCGAGATTGCTGACGCTGAGGCAGCTGCTGCCGCTGCTAGAGCTCATGCGGATCCCGCCGATGATGATGACCGCATGTATATGGATGTCGACTCGATACCACCGCCTTCACCTACGCATGCGGCTGCAGTTGGTACTTCTTCTGCGGCGGATCCTGCTCCTGAGACTGGTCCTTCTCATGTGGCTGGTCCTTCATGCCCACCTCCTGATATGATGGAGATGTTGCATTAGATCAGAGAGGCTCAGTGCAGATCTGATTTGCGGATGGATGAGTTGCTGGATGCACAGCGTCGGACTGATCAGCGGGTGGCTGATCTCACAGCTAGTCTTCAGACGACCCAGACTCAGATAGCTTGGTTGACTAGAGTCTACGCTGAGGACTATGACAGAGATCGTGAGGCACCGCCTCCTCCTTCACCTCCAGCTTCTTGATTGTATTTTTATTTTCTTGTACTTCAGAGTAACTGTCCGGGTTGTGGACTGTACTCTGCTTTAGTTATGTATATACGTTTGTTTCTCTCACATTGTATGTAAAATTGTTTCTCCTTTAATAGATGCATTATTCCCTTTTTAAATTCGGTCTCAACCATCACTTGTGCTTATAGTGTGTTAATATTACTGTTTTTACCTTTATCCTATCTCAGTTCACAATTGTCTTGAATGTATGCTAGTTCAGCGGACAAGGCTTGAGATGCTCTGATACCAAGTTGTCACACCCCAATTCCGCACTATTCAGAATGGTGTGATGAGCCGCTAATAAACCAACGGTTCAACCAGGATCTCGAGTAGGCTATATCGAATTATCTAAACTCCATACATCCATAATCATAATCAGAGTAAATACACAATAGCGGAAGTCTTATAAAATGAACTGAGAATCTATGTGATATTAAAATTTAAATAGCAAATTATTCTGTGTCAACTGAGACATAAATATTTAAATACCAAATACATGTCTTTAATAAATCCAAATAAATAAACCAAAAATCTAATCGAATACACATGAGTTGCACTCGCAAGTGACGTCATGTGTATCCACTTCATCTTCAGCTACCATCACTGCAACGTTCCCGTACTCTGGAGCATTTACATAGTCGTCAATGGTAAAACCTGCATCATCAACTAAAAATATTCGACGTCGAGGGGTGACCACACATCATGGCTCAGTGAGCAAACAAAACAATGCAACAATACATATGCATGCAGTCAAATCATATCTTTGGTCTGGTTTATAGTTTGCACTGTGCTATAGAAAGGATAGGTGGCCGCCGCACCTCTATACACGAGTGTGTGGAAACACCCAATGAAAACGGCACCGTCGCCCCACAAGTACCCAGAATGGCACAATATACACCCCATGAAGAACGGTCATGGCCGTACCCGGTTGATACCATACCAACAAATAAACCCCTGCTGGCTAGGGTTGCAAACTGGGCTCGCAACTAACCAATCGTAATGCCAAAAAGTGTATCCAAGGCCTCACCCCAGCATCCCTCAGAACATCCATAGAGATAGAGCTAAGGCCCCCCGGTAGAGTCAGAGACTACAAGGACCGAGACCACCTCCCCTGATACTCTACGACATAATAGTTCTGCTAAGATAATGGCGATACGACGACACCAATGGACATGACTTGAGTAGACAATGGCACAGTATACACCCCATGAAGAACGGTCATGGTTGTACCGGTTAATACCATTCCTACCCGTACCATATACACTGGCCAAACACAAACATTCACATGCCTATTCCTATCATCATCATCATCATCAAGTTATAACAGTAAAACAAATATGCATGAACAAATAATAGAAATAGAAATATTGGATGACATGTTGAATGCACATACAAGCATACACGCATAGAATCAATATGGCATTGCACTCAAAAAATAAAACAGTTTATTATTAACCAGTTGGTTTAGGTCTTATTCCCTCACCTTAGCTTGTTAATAGATTCTCTTCCAATCTTTTGAATCACCTTTATAATATTATTATATTGCTAGAAGACCTAATAAATTCGATAGAATTTAATTAGAATTAATTCAGAATTTTAAAACCGTTCTATTAACTAAGGGTCGGAGGTAGGGTCGGAGTAATGATCGACCCTGGGTGCGACCCTCCCCAATCTGGACTTCCCGAACACTGAGGGTCGATCCTCAGGATCACCTAGGGTCGGATGGTCATCGACCCTCTGTGCGACCCTCGATGGATCTTGGTAAATTTCCCTCCTTTTAGTCCATTCCTTGTGTTTGGGTCCTATGGCTTTCTCCTACAGTCCATTCAATATTCATTCCATGGTCTAGAATCATGAATCATCCACCTATATAGCTTTCACGTAATCTCCCATAGTTTTCTATGAAAACCTAACCATGGGTCGATGGTTTGGGTTTCTCCGAGATCATACTCTCATCATTATCTAACCTAAGGTCTATAGAAACTTATGGAATTAGTATCCATACCTAAGAAGAATACTCCTTCTCTGCAACTCTTCTCGTTTTGGCTAAATTCTCTTCCTTGCTTCTCTTCTTCTTCTCTTCCTTCTTTTCTATTTCTCTCAATTCAATTAGGGTTGTGAATGGAGTGAAAGAGGCTTAGGAACGTCCTTTAAATAGAGTAGGAACATCTTAAAATAAATCCCTTTGAAATTAGGAAAGAATCCAAATCGAAAATTAGGAAATTTCCTAATTTCAGTTTCGGCGGCAACTGATGGTCGATGGGAGGGTCGATGATCCCGTCGACCCTAGGTTTCTAAGTTGTCCGACCCTCCCTTCAAAACTGAGGGTCTGACTTTCTGTCTTGGGGGGTCCGACCCTCCTTAGCTGGGTATGCGACCCTTCCCCTAATTTAAGTGTTTTTAGGTCGATTTAATACCTGGGATCTCGATTTCCTTCACGCCCTTGGTCCATTTGAATCAACCATGATGGGTAAACCTGGTTCAAGGTGATAAGACCGGGTTAGATTGACACGGGTCTTACAGATACTATCCCCATGAAATTCTACAGACCTTAGGATAGATAGAGAAGAGGGAATGATCTAGGAGAAACCCAAATCATCCACCCATGGTTAGGTTTTCATGGAAAACCATGGGGAAAATCATGAAAACCATCTAGGTGAATGAACCACGGTTCTAGGCCATAGAACATGTGTGGAATGAATTGTAGAAGAAAGCCATAGGACCCCAAACACGATGAATAGACTGTAGGATGAAAAATTGACTAAACCCACAGGGGGTCACACGGGGGGTCGATGGCTAATCGACCCTACCAGACCCTGATCATCGACCCCCAGTGTTCGGGAAGTCCAGAATAGGGGTGGTTGCACCCAGGGTCGATGAAACCTCCGACCCTAGCATCAACCCCCAGTTAACAACATGCTTTTTAAAATCAGAATTAATTCTAATTAAATTCTATCAACTTGGTTAGGTCTTCTAGTGATATAATATCGATATATAGTTGATTCTTAAAGCTTGAAAGAGGATCTACGATCAAGTAAAGGTGAGGGAACAAGACCTAAACTAATTGGTTAATAATAAACTATTTTTATTCTTGAGTCCAATGCCATGAATGATTTTATGCGTGTATGATTGTTATGTGCATTCAACATGTCATCCAATATTTTTATTATTATTATTCATGCATATTTATTTATTGTTTATGATAATGATGATGATGATGATGATGATAGGAATAGGCATGTGGATGTATGTGTGTGGATGGTGTGCTTGATGCTAGCGAGTATCAGGGGGAGGTGTCATAGGCGGGGCCTCAGCACTCTAGCTCTAATTCTAACTCAAGTCTTGTCCACTGACATCGTCGTATCGCCATTACCTTAGTAGAACTATTACGTCATAGGGTACGAGGGGAGGTGGTCTCGGACGGTGTAGTCTCTGACTCTGCCGGGGGGCCTTAGCCCTATCTCTATGGACGTATTGAGGGATGCTGGGGTGAGGCCTTGGATACACTGATTGGCATTAGGATTGGTTAGTTGCGAGCCCAGTTTGGGAGCCTCGCTAGCAGGGGCTTACGTGTTGGTATGGGCAACGGGTACAGCAATAAACGTGACCTTTGTGTGTACATTGTCCATGGTTTGGTGCATGTGAGTCGGCAATAAACGTTACCTTTGGGCGGCTTCACACACTTGTGTATAGAGGTGCGGCGTCAATAAACGTGATCTTTGGCCACCTATCCTTTCTATAGCACATTGCAAACTTATTTACCAGACCAAAGATATGAATTGAATGCATGTATATGTTTGTTGCATTGTTTTGTTTGCTCACTGAGCCATGATGTGTGCTCACCCTCTCGATGACAAATATTTTTAATTGAGGATGCAGGTACCACAGTTGCAGATTATATAAATGATTTGGTGTATGCGTGTGTTGCTGCAATGGAGGCTAAAGACTTAGAGGATACGCATGACCCCTCATGCGAGTGCAACTCATGGGTGTTCTATTAGGATTTTATTTGGATTTATAAAAGATGTAATTGATATTTTATTTATTTATGTCTTAGTTGATACAATAATAATTTGATATTTTTAATTATGATTATCACATTTAGAATGCTCAATTCATTTACTATAAGACTTCCACTATTGTATATTTATTCTGATTATGGTTGTGGATGTGCATGATTTTATTTTTGATGGATACCATCTATTAGAGATCCTGGTTGAACCATTGGTTTATAGCGATTCACTACACCGTTCTGAATGGTGCAAAAATGGGGTGTGACAACTGAACTCTGCTCCTTCCTTGTCTTTAAATGTCAGCTTCTTTTCAACACACAATAGGTTTGTAGAATGCCGAACTAACCAGTCCATTCCTAAGATGACGTCAAAGTCTGCCATCTCAAGTTGGATCAAGGTTGCATCCAAGGTCTTTTCATCAATAAGAATTGGACATGGTCCATATCCTTTTTCTAACTCCACTTCTAATCCCATAGGTGATCGTACAAGTAGTTTGTAGTCTAAGGATTTAAGGGGTAAATTTAACTTATTTCCAAATGTCACAGATATAAAGGAATGAGTAGCTCCTGAATCAAAGAGTACTCTGACGGGAATGCCATTAATAGGTACGATACCTGTGATTTGTTTTGGTTTAGTCTACATTCTCATACAATGTAATACAACTAACTAAAAAATTTAAGTCATACCTGTGACCACATCAGGCGATGCGGCAGCATCCTCAGATGTAGCCGCGTAAACTCGTCCTTGATGTAGCTGCTTCTTGGGCTTAGGACATTCCCTTGCTATACGTCTCACTTGGTTGCAGTTAAAACATTTTATCCCTTCAGTAATTGGCTTTGTTGCTGTTGAACTACGGGAGTAGTCTTGGTTGCAGCGGTAAAGTCTTGAGCATGGAAGGGTTTGAATGTCTTGTTATTCCCTCCAATATAAGAATTTCCAGCTGGCCTTTTTATACCTCTGTTTTGCATGAAATAACTCTCCTTTTGGCTCGATTCTATAACTCGAGCAATTTTTGCCGCTTCATTATAGATTTTCTTTTCATGTCCCAGAACTTGCTCGCGGATGCTTCCCCTAAGTCCCATGATGAACCTTTGGGTCTTTGTGTTTTCCTCTTGCATACTAGTGGGTGCAAAGAAGAACAACTCTTCATAACGCTGTTGATATGCATCCACGGTCATCTGCCCCTGATATAAACTCAGGAACTCTCTTTTCATAGAATCTCTGAAACTTCTCAAAAAGTACTTCTCAAAGAACACCTCTTTATAAATATCCCAAGTCAGTTGGGCGTGCTTTGTAAGTAAATATGTCCTGGTAGACCTCCACCAATGGTGTGCATCTCCTTTCAGCATAAAGGTGGCACACAATACTTTTTCTTCTTCATTTAATGTCATCATCATAAAGTTTATTTCTATTTCATCAACCCAATGTGTCGGCCATAAAGGATCTGCTGGCTTGCCATTAAATTCTCTGGGCATCAGTTTCAGACAACGTACCACCAGTCTGGAGTGGTCTAGTTGCTCTGGGACATACGCTACATACATAGGTGGTTGGTATTGATATCCACCTTGAGCTATCTCAGGATTTTGTACTTGAGCCAGCATGATAGGAGTCTGAGGTGCATGGGGTAATGTGTTACTCCCCCCTGGTGCTGTGCTTGCCTGTCCAGCTGGCATTGGAGGTGTTTGTACAGCTGAAAGAGTTATTCCTATGGCAACTTGTATAGTAGCTTGTGCCTATTGCATTTGCTGCATCTATTGAGCCAAGTTCATTACGACTATGGCCAAGTCTGTAGGTGGAGCTGGCAGATTTGTAGGATTTGTCTGCCAATTTATGACAGACGGTGCCGTGTTCATGTTCCCCTGTGTTTCCGGGTGTGTCTGGTTATCTTCCCCCACAGGTGGTGGTGGTGGAATAGAGTTACGACTTTGTCTGGTTACTCTGCGTCCAGCCATTAGCTAATCTGATAGTAGGATTGCTTGAAAATCACTGAACACGAGAGACAATCATTAAATACTTCATTCTCATATTTTAAAACCACTAACAACTGGAAATTTCAAAATTTTTAGATCATTCTATCGAAAATGTTGTATTTTCACTGCAGGGTCGATGGTGGGGGTCGATGGATGTCCGACCCTCAGTCTGCGACCCTGAGAAATCACCCATTCTTCCCGAGAGCCGGGGGTCGATGGGGGGTCGGAGCATGTCCGACCCATGGTGCGACCCCTGGTTCTCTGTCAGATCACCGAGAGCCGAGGGTCGATGCGGGGGTCGATGGGTGGGTCGATTGTTTTAATCGAATTTTCCGACCCCTGGACTAAAATCAGATTTTTAAGTTTTGATTCAAAGTCCATGTCCCATTCTTTCTTCTCCGCTTCGACTCAACTCATCCCTCTGAGTTGCTACAGTGACAACTCCGATCCGTTGGTGGTTTGCACTCCTTGTTTCTTCGTCTACACCTCCGCTACTGGTATGTCTTCTACCTTTTCATGTTTTTAGGTTTCTTTACCTAGGTTTTTGCTCGTTTATCTCGTATTTTTCAAATTAAACTTTTTCCAACCGTAAAAATTCGATTTTTATTGGGGGCTTTTTTTGTTGGTGACCCGAGGAACGAAAGCCCTCAAAAATATTTGAGTTTCATCGGTTGGTTTGAGAAACTCGAAATTTTATTCTTTTTGCCCTAATTTTGTCGAGATTTTGAATTTCTTGAAATTTCTTCCAATTCAATCTCATTAGTTGAAATTTTTGACTGTATGAGTCTCACAGGGTAGTTTAGGATCTATGTAAGTCCTCCTTCCCACGTGTATGGGTGAGAAGTGAGGGGATTACAACGATGTTGAGAGAGGTGGTGAGCTTCGGATCACCAACTACGTCAAGGGGGTTGATGTTTCATTCGATTATCGGCAGTCGGCCGACTTGTTGGGAATTTCCTATGCTGGCCCCTTGGTGTTCTGTGCTCCTGGAGTGCCCCAGTTCTTTTCTTTATAGATGAAGGCTGAGATCGATCGTCAGCTCATCAGACCTGATCGCTGGGAGATGAAAGCGAGTTATCTACGTTCAGATCCATGGATATACTACAAGATCATTCAGCATAACCTGATACCACAGAGTGGTCATTACGAAAGGGTCTCCCAATTGACCCACTATCTGTTGTACTGCATATGCACTAGGCAGCCCATCTGCCTTCCCTATATCATCATGCGGACGATGATCAGTGCCACGTTGCCCACTCACACTGGCAACCTTCCTTATGGACGCATGATCACTACCTTGCTTATCGCCTGGGGGTTGATTTATTGGATGAGAAGATTCAGGAGAAATCCTTCTCGTCGCCTCTGGATTGGGAGGCTATTTGCAAGATGGGCATGTGGGATGCCCTGGTCAGCGATGAGGAGAGGAACATGATGGTGCACCCTCGCACTCGAGTGGAGATGGCTAACGCTGAGGCAGCAGCAGCAGCCGCTGGAGCAGGGGTTCATGGGGATGATGACGATCGACTATACATGGATGTAGATGCCATACCTCCTCCATCACCTACTCATGCTACAGGAGCTGGTCTGTCTTCTTCAGCTGGTCCTTTGCATGCAGCTGGTCCTTCGTATGCTCCTTCTGGTGACATGATGGGGATATTGCACGAGATACGAGAGGCTCAACGTATGTCTGACTTGAGGATGGGAGAGTGTCACACCCCAATTTTGCACCAACCAGAATGGTGTGATGAACCGTCAATAAACCAACGGTTCAACCAGGATCTCAAAATAGGCTATCCCACATATGATAAACCAAAACACATTCCACATTAATCAGAGGTAATAAAATAAATAGCGGAAGTCTTACAGATAATGAACTGAGGTCTAATCATGATAAATAATTAATATTCCATTTATTTTCAAGTAACCAAAACATAATTTAATACATATTACAATATCCAAATACGGAAGCTAAACACTAAACGTATCCATCGTTGAAACACTCGCTTAACGAACCATGTTCGTCCTCCACAGCTTTCTCATTCGTAGCCTCCACCCGTTCGTATGTTGGCATGTAGACATAGTCTTCAATCATAGTACCTGCAATATCATAAACTAAAAAGATTTGCGCGCGCGAAGGTCAACTCTCCAACTTGAGCTCAGAAAGGGAATGGAAGTGGTTGTGGATAGATGCATGTTTCAGTAATTGAATTATCAGCAAGTAAAGGCTGAAAGACAAAGACCAACATGGCTACAACACTAACTATCAAAGCCAGTCTGGAAGTGAAACTGCATTACAATGAACTATGTCACTGATTTGCCACTGACTCCTAGATTGGTTGATGCAGTATGGGTGATTGTTGATCGCCTTACGAAGATAGCTCATTCCATTGCTATACGACCTCGGTATGCTTTGGAGCGGCTAACTAAGCTATATATGGATAGTATTGTCAGATTAAATGGCATGCATGAGAGCTTAGTGTCGGCCAGAAGCTATGCTTTATCTTGAAGTTTTGGAAGAATCTATAGGAAACAATGGGAACAAAGTTGAGGTTTAGTACCGCATTTTACCTTAAACTGACGGACAGTCGGGGCGGACTATACAAATCCTAAGAGATATGCCCCGAGTTTATGAAATTGATTTCACGGAACTTGAGTTGAGAAGTTATCGTGAATTGAACTTGCTATTAAGCTACCATGTAAATGTTACCTATCAAGCATGGTACGGTAGAAATGTCAAATTCCTTTATTTTGGAATAAAGTTGGTGAATGAAGAATTTTTGGAAACCTAAGTCTAATGAAGAAAACTATCGAATGGCAGACAAGATCAAAGGAAAAAGGCCAGGATAGCTCAGGATTGTCAGGAGAGACACCAAGACCTTGAGTTCGCCATAATAGACAAAGTGTTTTTGCAGATATCACTTATACGTAGTTTGAAACGATTAGACAAGAAGGGAAAGTCATAATTTATATATGTGTTGGATCTTATAAACTTTGGAGAGACGTAGAAAGGTTGCATATCAATTAGCGTTACCGCTATCCATGTCTAGTGTGCATGATGTATTTCGTGTGTCTCTATTGAAGAAGTACATTGGAGATCCATATCAAAAGTATTGACCACGAAATCACTGGATTAAATAGGAGATTTAACTATTGAAATGGTACCAGCCTAGTTCACTAGTTGAAAGGTATAACACCTTAAAAACTTGTTATCAATTATACGAAGATAATTTGACGAAGACAAGACGTGGAGATGATGGCATGAAAAGAAGATGATGTAATGCGAAAATAGAATTCCCACCTATTGACTCCGAAGTAAATTCAAAATTTTGAGGACAAAATTTATTTTAAGGATGGGGGAGTTGTAAGATTCGTTCAAATTTTGAGGACAAAATTCATTTAAGGATGGGGGAGTTGTAAGATCCGTACTTTTAAATTTCGAGGACGAAATTTCTTTTAAGGGTGGTGGAGTTGTAAGACCCGCACACCACGAACCCGGCCTAACCTTACATTTTGTGTCGGGACCCGTCTACATATCATGGTCGAGCCAAGTGGACCAAGTGTGTGAAGAAACCCAAGACCCAATATGAAAATTTACCCAAAAACAGTCAAAATGAGGGTAGGGTCGCAGGTTTTAACAGGCAGGTCCGACCCTCCCATCGACCCTCACCATCGACCCTCAACCATGGGTCGCAGGGTCTATGAGTTGTCCGACCCTCCCATCGACCCTCACCATCGACCCTCGGCATTCGGGAAAAACAGCACGAACCGAAAATTGAGAAACCTTCCTAATTTCAATTGGAACCTTTCCTAAACTCAGTGGGACTTATTTTGGGAGATTTTACTCTATAAATAGGACGTCCCTAAGCCTCTTTCACTCCTTTTACAACCCTAATTGGATTGAGAGAAAGAGAAGAGAAGGAAGAGAAGAAGAGAAGGAAAACTTGAAGAAAAGGCTAAAGAAGAAAAGGAAATTCAGAGGAACTCTGAATCTCAGCAAAACTAAGGTATGGATACATTCCCCATGATTTATTTAAAACTTTAGAATAGTTTATGAAGATAATATGACTTAGAAGAAACCCAAATCATCCATCTATGGTTAGGTTTTCATGGAAAACCATGGAGGAGATCATTAAAACCATGTAGGTGAATAAAGTATAGTTCTAAATCGTAGAACATGTATAGAATGGATTGTGGAAGTAAGCCATAGGACCCAAACATGGAAGAATGGACAAAATCTGATATTTTTGACTCAAACCATGGAGGGTCGCACCTAGGGTCGATGGCAGATCCGACCCTAGCATCGACCCTCAGTGTTCGGGAAGTTCAGATTAGGGGGAGGGTTGCACCCAGGGTCGATCAGGACTCCGACCCTACCTCCGACCCTCAGTTAACATAATAGTTTTTAAATTCTGAATAAATTCTAATTAAATTTTATCGACTTTGTTAGGTCTTCTAGCAATATAATAACATTATAAAGGTGATTCTAAAGCTTGGAAAAGTATCTATTAGCAAGCTAAGGTGAGGAACCTTAACTCCAAACTAAATTGGTTAATAATAAACTGTTTTCTATTTCTTGAGTCCTATGCTATGTTTGATTCTATGCGAATATGTTGTAATGTGCATACAGCATGCCATCCAATATTTCTATTACTTGTTCATGCATATTTACTTTATTGTTTATAACATGATGATGATGATGATGATAGGAATAGGCATGTGCTTGTATGTGTGTGGTTGATGTACTTGATGCGAGCGAGTATCAGGGGAGGTGTGATGAGAACGTCAATAAACGTACTCAGCACTTTAGCTCTATCTCTAACTCAAGTCTTGTGCATTGGCATCATCGTATCGCCATTACCTTAGCAGAACTATTATGTCGTGGAGTATCAGGGGAGGTGGTCTCGGTCCTTGAGTCCTATACTCTACCGGGGGGCCTTAGCTCTATCTCTATGGATATTCTGAGGGATGCTGGGGTGAGGCCTTGGATACACTGTTTGGCATTAGGATTGGTTAGTAGCGAGCCCGGTTGCAAGCCCTCGCTAACGGGGGGCTTACGTGTTGGTATAGCATTATATAGCAATAAACGTTAACCTTTGTTGTATAATGTTATGGTAGGGTGGATGGGGACGACGATAAACGTTAACCTTCGGGCGGGCTTCCACACCCTGTGTATAGAGGCGGTGTCAATAAACGTTAACCTTTGACCACCCAACCTTTCTATTGCACATTGCAAACTATAAACCAAGACCAAAGATATAAATTGATTTTTTGCATGCATATGTAATGTTGCATTGTTTTCGCTACTCACTGAGCCGTGTTGTGTGCTCACCCCTCGACGTCGAATATTTTAGTTGATGATGCAAGTTATACAGTCGAAGATTATATGAACGCGTCAGCATATGGACATGTAGCAGCTATGGAAGTTGGAGCTGAAGACGATACACACGACTCCTCTTGCGAGTGCAACTCGTGTGTATTTGATTAGATATTTTTTATAGGTTTCTTTATCTAGATTTCTTAAAGACTTGTATTGATATTTACTTATGTCCCC
Organism: Protea cynaroides; assembly: GCA_028583415.1. Classification (NCBI taxonomy): domain Eukaryota; kingdom Viridiplantae; phylum Streptophyta; class Magnoliopsida; order Proteales; family Proteaceae; genus Protea; species Protea cynaroides. Next base: position 13,495,802 of record CM053274.1, read on the forward strand.
GGTTGATACAGAATAATTTTCTATTAAATTATTAATATCATTTTAGTTCTCAGTTCATTTATTTATAAGATTTCTGCTATTGTGTATTTACTCTGATTATGATTGTGGATGCATGTAAGTTTGGATAACGCGGAGATAGCCTATTTGAGATCCTGGTTGAACCGTTGGTTTGTTAGCGGTTCATCACACCATTCTGGTTAGACCAAAATTGGGGTGTGACAGAGAGCTTCTAAAGGCTCAGCGCTTGTCCGATCAGCGGGTGGGAGAGCTTCTGGTTGCTCAGCGTGTGTCGGATCAACGGATGGGAGAGCTGAGGGATGCTCAGCGTGTGACTGACTAGCGGGTGGTTGATCTCACAACTAGTCTCTAGACGATCCAGACTTAGATAGCTTGGTTGACTAGAGTCTACGCTGAGGACAATGATAGAGACCGTGAGGCACCGCCTCCCCCATCACCTCCAGCTTCTTGATGTATTTTTCTTATCTTTCTTTTGTACTTCAGAGTAATTGCCTGGACTGTGGACATTACTCTGCTTAAATCATATATATATATATATATATATATATATATATATATATATATATATATATATATATATATATATATATATATATATATAAATAAACATTTATTCTTCCCTTTTGGTTGTATATAATTTGTTTCTCATTTAATAGATGCATTATTCTCTTTTAGTTTAGTCTCAAACAACACAAATGCTTATGGAATGTTATTATTACATTTTTTAAAATTTTGTTTATCCTATCTCAGTTCACGACCTTTTGTGGAAGTATACGGTTTCACAGACAAGGCCTGAGATGCTCTGATACCAAGTTGTCACACCCCAATTCTGCACCATTCAAAACAGTGTGATGAACCGCTAATAAGCCAACGGTTAAACCAGGATCTCTAATAGGCTATGTCCATTAAAAATAAGACCATGCACATCCACAACCATAATCAGAATAAATACACAATAGCGGAAGTCTTATAGAAAATGAACTGAGAAATCTAACTGTAATAATCATAATTAAAATATTAAGTTATTGTTGTATCAACTGAGACATAAATAAATAGAATATCAATTACATCCACTTATAAATTCAAATAAAATTCTAATAGAATACGCATGAGTTGCACTCGCATGAGGGGTCATGCGTATCCACTAAGTCTTCGGCTTCCATTGGAGCAACACGCGCATACACTGGAGCACTCATATAATCTTCGACAGTAGTACCTGCATCATCAATTAAAAATATTCGACGTCGAGAGGGTGAGCACACATCATGGCTCAGTGAGCAAACAAAACAATGCAACAAACATATGCATGCATTCAATTCATATCTTTGGTCTGGTAAATAAGTTTGCAATGTGCTATAGAAAGGACAGTTGGCCAAAGGTTACATTTATTGATGCCGCACCTCTATACACGAGTGTGTGAAGCCACCCAAAGGTAACGTTTATTGTCGTCCCAAGTGCACCCACCATGGACAATGTACACGCAAATGTTACGTTTATTGCTGTACCCGTTGCCCATACCAACACGTAAGCCCCTGCTGGCGAGGGCTCACAAACTGGGCTCGCAACTAACCAATCCTAATGCCAATCAGTGTATCCAAGGCCTCACCCTAGCATCCCTCAATACATCCATAGAGATAGGGCTAAGGCCCCCCGGCAGAGTCAGAGACTACACAGTCTGAGACCACCTCCCCTCATACCCTACGACGTAATAGTTCTGCTAAGGTAATGGCAATACGACGATGTCAGTGAACAAGACTTGAGTTAGAGATAGAGCTAGAGTGCTGAGGCCCGGCCTATGACACCCCCCTGATACTCGCTCACATCAAGCACACCAACCACACACATACATTCAGATGCCTATTCCTATCATCATCATCATCATCATAATGTTATAAACAATAATTTAAATATGCATGAACAGTAATAATAGAAATATTTGATGACATGTTGAATGCACATAACAAGCATACACGCATAGAATCAATCATGGCATTGGACTCAAGAATAAAACAGTTTATTATTAACCAATTAGTTTAGGTCATGTTCCCTCACCTTGCTTGATCGTAGATCCTCTTTCAAGCTTTAAGAATCAACTACATATCAATATTATATCACTAGAAGACCTAATAAAGTCGATAGAATTTAATTAGAATTAATTTTGATTTTAAAAAGCATGCTGTTAACTGGGGGTCGATGCCAGGGTCGGAGGTTCCATCGACCCTGGGTGCTACCACCCAGATTCTGGACATCCCAAACACTAGGGGTCGATTGTTAGGGTTTGGTAGGGTCGATTGGCCATCGACACCCTGTGCGACCCCCGTGGGTTTAGTTAATTTTTTATCCTACAGTCCCTTTCTTCTTGTTTGGGTCCTATGGCTTGCTTCTACAATCCATTACATACATGTTCTATGGCTTAGAACTGTAGTTTATTCCCCTACATGGTTTCTATGATTTCTCCCGTGGTTTTCCATGAAAACCTAACCATGGATGGATGATTTGGTTTTCTCCTAGATCATTCCCTCTTCACTATCTATTCTAAAGTATGTAGAACTACATGGAGATAGTATCCATACCTGAGAATTAGGTTTGTTTCTCTGAAGCCTTCTCTTTGATCTTCTTCTCCACTTTCCTTCTCTTCTCTTTCTCTTCTCCTTCTCTTCTCTTTCTCTCAATCCAATTAGGGTTCTAAAAGGAGTGGAAGAGGCTTAGGGATGTCCTATTTATAGAGTAGAAACTCCCAAAATAAGTCCCATTGAGATTAGGAAAGGATCCCATTAAAATTTGGAAAGTTCCTAATTCATGGTTTCTGTCGGCATACTGGGGGTCGATGAGGGGGTCGGAGATCCCGTTGACCCCTGGTTCTAAAGTGTCCGACCCCGGTTAAAAACTCAGGGTCTGACTTTTATACTGGGGGGTCCGTCCCTACCTTGCTGGGTATGTGACCCTCCCCCTTATTTTAATGTTTTTGGGTCAGTTTAATACCTAGGATCGTGATCTCCCTCACAAACTTGATCCATCTAGCTCGACCATGATGGGTAGACCTGGTTCAAGGTGGTAAGACAAGATTAGTTCGATACGGGTCTTACAATGTACAGTACTAATTGGTATCAACACTGTACCTCCAGCACATGTGACCTATAACACAGTGCCTACCATACAGCAAGTCCCAGTAACGCACACCCTAGTGTAGAAGCTTGGTGCACAACAAGCAGTGTATCAAGGTGGTTACTCTTATCAACCATCGATGTATGGGATAGCTGCATCATGACAAAATGATCTGACCAAGGATTGGGGAATATTTTCTGAAGACGAAGCCTTAAACGCTTCAGCAAAGGATCAAATATATTGTAGTCATATAACTAGATAGATTATATAGGATGCGGTGCATTATTGATTTACTCTTATGATTATAGAGGATGCACATACCTGATTTTAAATTTTTGTGTCTTGACAGGAAACCTTCTTGATTCAACCTGCCAATTGGAGTTATAGATGTTATTTTCTTAGAATTAGTCCTGATTATACCAATCTAAGCTACTCTTTTAATCGACAACATGAACAGAGATATGAGCTAAATGAACAGTAAATGTTTAATCATGTTGAGCGTACATCTTTTTTATTATACGTAATTTATTGATGTAACAAATCTTTCTCTAGATTTATTTCGATAATGCCTCGACCAAAGGCATTATATAATCGATAGAACCTGTAACAATGAGGTTATGAACTGAAAAACCTCTATTTCCATGTATTTGAACCACCGTGCAACTTAACGATCTTTTAATGCTGGTTGGATTACCACAGATTTACTCCTGATCTTTTAAACCAAAGTTCACTAGATAAAGCAAGTGCTCGTCATTATACTAAATTGAAAGAAGGAAATGAATTGCTTTTGGATAAACATTCTGATTCTTACATTTCTCGACATCCTTTGAAAAGATGTTTAGTGATAATGGAATTATTAAAAGAAAGATGATTGGATTCAGATTAAATGCTATAGCCAATGAACCTCAGATAAAGTAATGGAGGATTTGTTTCAAGATTACTGAATGAAAGGATATGAGTCATGTCTATAAAAGAGTGCATGAGAAAGAAAGTAAGTAACAATCACAAGATATTTTTCGAGGTATATGAAAGAGAGATCAGGTAGAACAGCAAGGATAAGATAATGAGTTTCTTTCAAGATAGGAGATTTTGACGATAGTCTTTGAAAAACTAAGAGATTAATGAACTAGACAAGCTCTTAAGACCTTTATACCAGATTTGCTAATTCAAACCCTTTTAGACTAGATGTTGTATTCGATGAGTGTTACGAACAATGTTTGAATCATATGAATGGACAGAATTTGGATGCAACCTAAATCGACTTGAGATGGTAAACTTTGACGTCATATTGGGAATAGACTGGTTGTCTCAACACTCGACAAAGTTGTTATGTGCATAGAAGAGGTTATCATTCAAGAATAAAGATGGAATATAATTAAATTTTATTGGAGGCATGTTGCCTAAGAAGTGAAAGCTGTTCCTCTTTATGCTAAAGCCGAAGAGATGCTTTGAAGAGAAAGAAGTTGGATATATGGTATCTGTGGTATACGTTACCAAAGAAGGACCACAGATGGAAGATATTGATGTGATGCATAAATTTCTTGAATTGTTTTTAGGAGACTTACCTGGGTTACCATCTGATCATGCGACCGAGTTCGTTATCGACTTGTTACCAAGGACAATACTTGTGTCAAAGGCACCCTATAGAGTAGCTCCTATGGAGTTGAAGGAACTGAGACTCAGCTACAAGAGTTATTAGACAAGGGTCCTAATAGGCTAAGTATTGCATCACGGGGAGTGCCAATGCAATTCGTGAAGAAGAAGGACGGTAGTGTTAGATTATGTATAGACTATCGGAAACTAAACAAGCTTACAATCAAGAATCAATATCTACTACCTCAGATCGATGACTTGTTTAAACAGTTGCAAGGAGAAAAGGTATGTTATAAGATTGATTTTTGGTCAAGATATCATTAGCTGAAGAATTTGGACAATAATATCTCAAAGATAGCTTTTAGAATCGGGATTGGAGATTATGAGTTCCCGATTATGATGTTTTGATTAACCAATGCCCTTACATCTTTTATGGAGCTGATGAACTGGGTGTTTCATGACATGTTGGACACGTCGGTTATAGTTTTCATAGATGATATATTGGTTTACTCCAAGGATAAGGAAACTCATGTCATGAATCTAAGAGCCGCTTTGCAGCGACTAAGGAAAGAGAAGCTTTACGCCAAATTTACAAAGTGTGAGTTTTGGTAAAATGAGGTCACTTTCTTAGGCCATGTTGTATCCGCTGAAGGAATTAAAGTGGATCCTAGCAAGATTGAAGCCATTGTGAAGTGGGAAGCACCAAAGAGCGTTGCAGAAATTAGAAGTTTCCTAGGCCTAGTTGGGTATTATCGACGATTTGTGGAAGACTACTCCAGGATCGCCGTACCGCTCACCAGTTTAACTAAGAAAGGAGAGATGTTTATTTGGATTGACAAATGTAGTTTTCAAACATTGAAGGCAAGATTAATATCTACTCTCATCTTGACTATTCCTATTCCAGGACAACCATTTATTTTATACACTGATGCGTCGGGCTTGTGTTTAGGATGTGTACTTATGTAAGGAGAACAAGTAATTGCGTATGCCCCAAGACAACTGAAGACACCTGAGAAGAATTATCCCACTCATGACTTGGAATTAGCGGCAGTAGTACATGCTGTCAAGATATGGAGACATTACTTGTACGGAGAGAAATTTCAGATTAAATCAGATCATAAGAGTCTCACTTATCTTTTTAATCAGAAGGAGTTGAACATGCGCAAAGAAGATGGCTGGAATTATTAAAGGATTATGATTGTGATATCCAGTATCATCTAGGAAAGGCTAATGTAGTTACTGACGCGTTAAGCAGAAAAGCAATGATAAAATCTCAAGGAGAGGTTAACACAACTGCAGCAATGTGTACTTGTGAGGACAATGGAAAATCGACGTGATCCTCCTCCTCGGGATGGAATGTGTATCCCGTATCGATGAAGATCGATTTGTTCTGTTGGAGTCGCCACCTAGATTAAGGTCTAGGACCTCTAAAAATGTAGCCTCACCCTAAGGTAAGACTTCTATTGACTCGTGACCCAATGTATCGGTTCTTTGGTCTGCAAGAGATCGGGTAAGTATTCAGGGTACGGTTATGGGAAGGTGTTAGGCACCCAAACCGCCCGATCAATATCGGCCTCCTAAACTTTCCTTCAATTCTAATTTTGACTGTGCTTGGTCAACTGGATGACTAGGGTTCAATGGGGGGACGTCCTAAACCAAGTTGCTAAGTTATTCTAACCTAGGGTTCAGCCAATCATGTTTTAAAGTAAATAAACAAGCAAATGTAATGTACAATATTATACAAAGGAACCGGACCAAAGATGGTTCGGTCTTGGACTGAATCCGAGATGTGTAAGACATCTCAAACTGCCTACGTATTCCAATCCCGAAATCAAGTCCAAAAACGTAGTTCGAACGGTTTGTGTGATTAAAGATTATGGAAGTGATTTATGCATGTGCTTCAATTAGATTCTTT